>WAAG01076216.1:0-13612 GCA_013390105.1 Tichodroma muraria | reverse complement strand
ATATTATATTTTTTTTTCCTGAATAATAGGCGGCTTTTTTTCAAGGAAAGCAATTGCCCACACTAACTTGTGAAATTAGGTCTCATTATACAAAGTTGAAATTCAGAAGACTTCAGTAGGATTTAGTGAGGATAGTACAGACTTTTACCTGTGCAATACAAAATAAATTGTCACTCATATCTAAATCCAAAAGATTTTTTAAAAAATTAAAAGACATATTTTTGAGGGCCTAATATAGACATCCTTTCCTATTACATCTCCCATAAAGCCAGTAGGTACTAAAAGGAATTTGAGTTATGAAAATGAATTCCCAATTTGTAGAAATATTTAAATTTTGGGGTGTTTTACTATGTAATCTCTACTCTGACAAAATAATGTCATCTTTAGAAAGGAGGAAAACAGACCAGGAACAATTTCCGGATCTGACCCTACAGCCTAGATCCAAAAAAATGCTTTGACACCTGTATCCCACTGATTTAGGTTGGACTTACGTGTGACAATATCTTTGAACATACTTTTTGTCTTCCTATATTAAAAAAAAAAATAAAAAATTGTCATCATGCACGTATTCCCAAGAGGTTTAAAGTTTGATGACATTCTGTAGAACTGAAAGGAGCAGGCAGTTCTTTTATGGGTCACATGTGGTATGGCTCTATTAATTTCAGTGGAATTTCAATAATTTTTAATCTCCCCTGGACTTTTCCCTTTAAAAACCAGGAAATATCAGAAAAAAAATTTGATCCTATTAATAAGAGAGCAATGGAATTAATTGATTGAAAATAACACATGCTGTGGATTTCTAGGGAAAGAACAGTAGTATTTCAATCTTTAGCTCTCCAACTTGTATGAATAGGGGAAATTAAATGACACAAGCTGATATTTAATACATGTAGTTGTGTTCTGAAACTGATGCTTGTTTAAGAAAACTGCAGTACACCAAAAATAGTTAAATAGTTAATAAATTATGAAACAAAAAGATGGCTGCCACTGAGAAATATCTTGAGCTTAGGTACTCTACTGACAAACATTTCAGGAGGGGTTTGTACAAGTGGTGGCTCTCACACTATGAGCCCAAAGATCCTGAGGCTGTTTTCTGCAGAACCCTTTTCCCCTTGAGCTTCCACCACCTCTCATGGCAGGAAAACCTGTCACAACGCCCCAGCCCTGCAATTTCTTGTCTAGTCACCTTCCCCCTGCTGTTCTACCCTCACCTTGGCCATGCTCTGGTGGGAATGGCAGACTAAGGCTTGGGACCTGCCACTGTCATTAAAGCTTAGAACCTCACTCCTCCTGAATTTACCAAAGGAAATCTCTACCTCCTGAAAGGTTTCTGTACCTCTCTGAGGTAGAGGGGCAGCCTGACCTGGGTAAATATTGTCTCCCTTTGAAACAGCTGATAGTCTGGACGGAACCAATACTTAGCCCGACAGCTTAGGAAATCACTTACTTGCTGTGTCTGGAAAGGATGGCAGGGGAAAAGACTGAGAAGCAGATACACTCTTTAAATCAATCATAAGGACATATTTTCTATGCAGCTGGCAAGTGTCCAAATCCACCAGGACTCTGAACGAGTTACGCTCTCCAAAGCTTTTGCACAGACCTATAGATTAGTCATGCTCTAAATGAATTGCCCATTCAGCACTACAAGCTCTACCTGGCTACTTTCTAGCTAGAAAATGTGTGTGTGGTAGCATGAATGGAGCCAGAGCCAGACACTGAGTTGTTAAGTCCATGGCAAGGAAGCATTTGGCACAATCTCAGGGGCAGCAGGGCTGCAATAGTTACCTGTGATCTGTTTCTGTTCCCTGTAACTGTTTCTGCACTGTACCAGCAAACACAGAGTCACATTCAAAAGGCTGCTGCACTTTGAAACGGAGATCACAGGTTCAGCAGGCCTGCCTTAACACTCCTCTACTGTAGGCACACAGTTTGTGGTGGTTGGGAATGGAGCTGCAGCAGAGCCTCATCCTTAATGGGCTACTGCTCTGTGGGACAGGTGAGCAGTGTTAAAGGTAAAGAAACCTGGAATGCTTAGGGGTACACACCAATCACAGAAGGGTGGAGAGGGCACACATTCATGTTAGATGAATGGTAGAAAGGCTGGAAGGAAGAACAAGTGCTTGGGACCATTTATGTGGTCAGTTATATGTTTTCCTTCACTCTTCCTTAGTGTGTCTGCATCTTCATAAACGGTAATTTTTCATGCCATGAACTAACTTTGGCATGGTTTCTCTCAACGATTCTTCCATATACCTGGGCAGAAACATTTTGCAACTGCTCTTAAAGAAACTGAGCAATTTGGTGCTTATTCACATATGTGTTTAATTTCCTATCCACTCAGAGTGGGCTTGCAAGATACATCTGTCTCAAAACTTATATTACAACCCACACTCTGATATCACAACATTTACTATTCTTCCCTTGGATCATGAAGTCTAGTCAGCCTCAGATGTGAAAAATGCCTTGGGAGAAAAATATCAGACACAGTTTTTCTAGGGGAAGAGAAAGTTGAAAGAAAAGTTGATGGTGGTAAAAGTACTGAGAAATATCCTGGAAAGGGGGTAAGTCTTGAGTGCCCAAAAAGTCAAAAATTTACTCTGAGAAGGAGGGAGAGAAAGATATTTGAGAAAAAAATATGGAATGCAAGAAGAGCCAGTTACGGGATACTCACTAAAACAGAAAAAAAAGGGGGGATTATGGCTGGAAGGAACACATGGAAGGATGAATTTGTATGGAAAGTGAGATTAGAAGAAGATTCCCCTATAGCATAAATAAAAAAAATCAGGTAAAATAGCATCTTGAGTGGCACACCATTCTGGGACTGATATTATTCATAAAATGAAGGATTGCTTTGGCTGTGGCAGAAGAGGGACATAGACCTTCAGTTAGAAGATTACTTGGCTCTATCCACACCACTGCTAAAGAGCAGTCTATAGATGAGGTAAGGGCACAGTCTGCTCCTTCACCTCCATCCCCACAGCTGCTTCACAGACTGCCTCCAACAGCTTCTGAGGTTGTGACGTGGTGGGGTCTGGGGTGCTGGAGCATGTGTGCTCACGGGATACCAACCACACTGGGGCATTGTCCATCAGGGCCAGGCAACTGGGCTGCTGCCTGAGGTGTCTGTACAGCTGGGGAATCAAATGGCAGAGCAGGTCTTGGGGGACAGCAGAAGAAAATTTACTGTGGCTTCAGGGTCAGGCTGTTTGAATGTTAGCTTTAACTAACCAGCAATTTCCTCTACACTTCTTCTGAGCATTGATTAAAATACTAATGAGGGTAACATGAACTGTGAGAAAACAGACTGTGTGAAAAGCAAATGTGACTTGAGAAGAGTGCATCAAAGCAAAAAGCTGCCCTGATAACCGAACACTCAGACAGCAATATTGCCTCCATAGAGTGTGAGCAGAATAGAAAATTCTATATGTAAAGTTAATTCTGGATTCATGTCATATCACAAACACGCCTGTTGTCAGTAGTCATAAGTAGTGATAAGGAGAGCTTAGAAGGTTCTAGCATTTTAATTTCTCACTTTTGTATTTACCCGAACAGTGAAGTTTTATGCCAGTTACTAATCACTTCTTAGCCAGAAGCAGCAGACTCCTTATTCCCTGAAGTCTGTTCTCAGTTAATTGCACTCATGAGTATGGCAAATTTAGAATTATTATTCTTCAATAAATCCTTCCAACTCCCTGGTCAGGAAGCTGGAATGACAGCCAGGCAGTGTAAGCTACATTATCACCTCACACTGGTCTAATATTTTAATGGTGTTTTTTTTAACTATCAGTAACTGACATCTGTCCTGTCAAAAGGTGGTATCAATAAGACATACATATGTATAAATAAAGTAAAAAGTAGTCCTCTATAAAAGCAGAATGAAAATTGATGCCACAATCTATTTAGCACTTTAATTTACAGGGTACGCTTTGTGAATCCACACAGACAGCACATTCCAGGAGAAGCTGTGCCCAAGCAGAGCAGCTAATGGTAATAACTGATTAACTCCCTTTCTTTTGAAGGAAATACATTAGCTCTACACTTTGGAACTGGCTATTTCCATTAGCCATTGTTGTCATGGATTGTTCTTAATAGCCAGCCTGAAAAAAATTAGTTATCAGTTTCAAAGTGTGCCTTTGGGGACAGATTCACAGTTGGAAGAGCTCTGCTGATTTTTTGTAGGCTTATACTGCTTTGCTCTGATGTTTACATGAAGTCTCATTCCGATTTAAATGATCTGAAAGAAACAGTGGCAGTCATTAAACCAGCAGCATTTTCTTTAGTGCTTTCAGTATTTTTCTGTCAGAGGTTAGATAGCTTTGCTGCTCGACTGAGTTACAAGAACTGGTTTTGCTTAATTTTTATTTATTTATTTATTTGTTTGTGAAGATAAGTGACAGTGTCTTTTACATCTAAGGCAGAAAAACAGGTTTTAAGAGGCCAATTCTAACTTTTAGATAGGGTCTCCCAAGTGACATTCCCTCTGAATGTACTGACAGACCTCACAGCACTGCACTGTATCCCCGTACTTCTGCATTACCACAGCTCAGATCCTCCTGCTTGCTGCTTAACAGTGGGAAAGACTCACTTACTGTAGGGCTTGAACAATGACACTGAAGTAGATGAAAAGATTCAACTGATGCTGGCAGACTTTGGCTCAGGACCTGATCCCATAGCCCACTGTGATAAAAGGGGTGAAGGTTGCTTTTCTGGGCTTTATCTTGAAGAAGGATGCTTTTCCTGGAGGGTGTCACAAACAGCAGCCCTCAGTGTCAATAGTAGATGTGAGCTTGCAGACTTTCCTGGAAGTGATCAACTTTTAAAAGGTTCAGTCAAACTGTAAATAATTCAACTCTAACCTCTTTTCACAAAGTGAGGAAGACAGGAGATGGTGGAAAACTCTATATCAGAGAAGACTTCAATTTCAAAGGCTCCTGTTCAGAAATGAAACCCAAATAATGTAGCCTCAAAAGTATGACTGCAGCAATGTAAAAGAAAAAAATGTTCTGAAAAATAGTAGTAGCCATGGTACACACACATACAGAGCCCATCACAACATAGTGCTCCTGTCACCCACTGCATTGAAAAGCCATTATACCCCCACATATTGCAGGTCTTGGAAGACAAAACAAGAAGAGGCAAAACACTGAAGCTCTTTGAATCAACAAGGCACCCAGTTGCCCATTGAAAACTCGAGAGTTTCAACTCTCCACAGGACATCAACTGTCCTGCAGGTACACATTTTAGAAACACATCTTCGGAAACACGGTGAGCTAATTGCTTACTTAAGCAACAATTTTGCAAGCTATCATAGACAAGGAAACTAAGAAAGAAACACCAGGATTGCCTTTTTCATATCAGGTAACTCCACTAACGAGCAGTGTTAAATATTTCTGTTTGGACTGTATAATGCCTAAAAACTTTGGCATGTGTCTGGTACTACTGGATTTTAATAGCGTTACATAATGAATCAGGGAATCTACAGAATATTTCAGAAATGCATGCTGCAACAGCTCTCAGGGCTTGTACAGTTGCTGAGTGCTTTCTAAAGTAATTTCCCCTAGACTTTCAATGAACACACATGGGCATACTGCTACCTTCCAAAGCACCAAGTTTGCATGAGTTAGTCCAGATTCTCCACAGACTGCATGGGTGGTTGGGAAATCCCAGATGGGCATGGTGCTGACCCAAGGGCAGCCACTGCAGGTCTTTTCCTGTCCATATTTCATCTCTGAGGGCCATGGCACAGCTGCAGTCTGGCCATCAGGAAACCAAGCTTTTACCAGACACATCCCCCTCTCAGCTGGGCCCTGCAGATGGCTCCCAGCCACAGGAATGCAGCTGTACAGATTTGGGACTGTGCCTGGCTCAGGGCTGGGTTTGGAGCATCTGTATATTTTGCTGTATAGGGAAACTTTAACCTTTTCTGTACTTCAGTTAACATTGGCGAAAACATAGATAAAAGAAGTTTCCTTCTCTCTCCAGGCATTCTCATGAAATATTGGATGTACTTTTCTCATGAAGCACAGACTGCTCATGGCATGGCTGAATCAAGAAGAATATTATAGTGGCATCCTGAAGTAAGTGTTCAAAATCCTGTGATGTATGGAGCTGTGAGTTTTTGCTCATATGAAAAAGGCATAATGGACCATTTCTATGGACTAAGTTGCTGTCACCACCAGGAATCTTTAATTCAGCAGAGCTCAGATCACTCAAGGGTCTTAACTGGGAAAGAAAATAATCGGGAAAAAAACCCAAGTTTTGCTGTCCTAGTCTGACAGTAGTGCTGCATAATGCAGTCCATATGCAGAACAGTACAAATCACAAGTTTAGTTCTTGCTGTAATTCTCTGGAGTATAACGTGGCATCAGGGGTTCCAATTATACTCAGAGAGAGCAGTTTTCTGAATGGAATTAGAGAGGAAGCTGTAGAACAAGGCTGAGGGTATTTAGATTCTGCAGTTCAAGAAAAATTACATCTATCATATATGGCTCCTGGGAAAAGAGTAATTGATCATAACACGTGTTTTTCTAAAGCTTACTCTCCCCATGACTTTGTTTATTTTTAAAACATAATCCACTCTTAAAAAACATCCAGAAATAAGGAAAGCCAACATCCTCGCCAGCTAATCAGGATTCCTAATACTGTGTTTGCTGCAGGTCAGGCAATTGCTTGGATTTAGGTAATTAGTTGACTTATGTGCCTAAAGACATTAGGACAAAATCAGAAGTGGTGCAAACACAGATTTAGGGTAGCCAATGTTTTATACTTTTTAAAATATAAGGTCACAGGAGGATTGCAATAGAAAGTGTATAGAAAGGAAATGCACAAAAGAAACCCTTCTGAGGAACTCTAAAATTGTGTAAATTAAAGGCTGCCATTTTGAACTGACATCAGAACAACTGAGCTGGGAGACAGGGCATCACCCATTGTCCTTGCAGACACATTGGTGGGCACCATGTGTGCCCAGTCTGTGTGCTTCCCAAGCAGATCCCTGCAGGTGTCCACTATGGAGGTGAGTGCCTGGAAAGGCAGATCCCAGAACACTCAGCTCAGAATGGAAAACTGGCTTCAAGCAGCTCTGTTGAAAAAAAGTTTTCTGCTGAAAGAAGACACTTGGTGCGAGAAATTTCATGAAAGAGACAGTGTTCCACATAAAATAAAGGTGAGACAATCTGAAATAACTCACTGAAACACATTTGACAAACCTGACATATTGCCTTTGATGAGGACATCTTTCCCAAGCTACCAGGACATAAAGCTATGTGAGCTGACAGGGATGAAGAGTATTTAATAATTGTGCTAGAAAAAAAGATATAATAGTTTACAGCTTCTAGCTGCATGTCATGTTTTATCCATTTTTGCACAGTGAATGGATATAACAACAATGGAGCTAGAGCCACCTAACTCAGCTATCTAAATGCCAACTCTTCATCCCATGAATAAGTGAACGGTGTTAAATACTTATCTGAGTAGGGACAAAGTCCACATTTCCAGGTGTCATAATAATTCTTTCTTTAGCCTTACATCCTTTACATGAAATGTATTATTTTGAAATTAAATTTATACTATAGATCTGGGGAATGTCTTAGATGACCCTGAGCTTGTTCTTTTCTTTCAGCTACATTGGATGGTCTTATAGGAGATATTACCTTTCCCCACCAAGCTTTTTTTCCATTATTATTCTTAGAAAACTACAACTGCAAAAGCACTAGCACTAGTTTCAATTATTTCAGACAGCATGAAACAGCTTTCATGGGACTGAGAAAGCCTTTACTCAAAATAGCCTATAGTGTGGCCATTATGATGTTCTTTTGGGACATGGGGGAGTGAGTTGAATCCTATTAAGCAGAGGAGACAATTGAATCTGTATTTCTTGCAACCTGGGTGAGTACTTTAATCATGACTTATTGAATAAAAGGTTAGGGGAGGATCACCACTGGCTTCTCCAGATGCATTTCATGAGAAATGAATAATAGCTCCCTATGTAGTAGAGTTTCAGTTTTGTGAGTCCCACTGGCACTAAAGTTGTAAGTACTGGAGGACAGCTTAAGCCCACCTTTGTTCCTAGCAGTTCCTGCTGGTTAGCTTAAGTAGCTCAACACAGTTGGCAAATCTCATTATTTGGCATTTATGTCTCCTAAAGCACTGTACTAAAACCAGGCACCAAACTCAGGGCAGTGATCTAAAAATTTAGTCACTGAACAATTAACGAGGAAGCTTGAGACTAAATTCTCCAAAAATGCTAAATTATGCATAATTTTATGACAAGCTGGTAACTTCAATATCCTACTTCAGTAGTATAACTGATGTTCTGAAGTAAAATATGTAACACATGGTCTTTGGGATCTAATGCTACTCTGCATTCTGTACATTTTTCTGAGTGGGACATTAGTGGATGTGATTCAGACAATTGAAAACATACATTTTCCATTGTCATTACAACAAAAGACAACACTTTTGTTCTCAATTCTCTTTAGATATCAGTCTTCTGGTAAATCAAAATCTTCTCTACACAGATTTTTACTTCAGAGATTCTGTGATAGTAACTAAGAATACAATTTCATTTAATTAATCTCATCTTCATAACTTAAACAATTGGAAATGCATTTATGGGTCATGTGTACATAATTTATTGTTATATATTGCATAACTTGTAACCAAGTAAATAAGGACAAAAGTGCAAAACCAATAGTACCAGACATATACATGCTTTTTTCTACCTAGCCATATATTTTCACCATGCTGTAATCATACAAATAGGAAGAGATTGCATCCAATGTCACTCACACAATTAAACATACTGTATGCTCCAGTAATAGGACCAAATGCTTACAATAGCCCAGTTATTGATAAATGTGATTTAAAGTATTTTCTCCCTGTTTTGCTCTTGAGTGTTTTGCAGAGAAAACACCACAGATGCCAGGGTGTAACCATGGAATTCAGCCTTCTGTTTCTTAAAAGGTAGCAAAGACACATTTCCAAAGCTGCTCTTGCTCGATGTTTGAAATGCAATGGAATACATCGAGACATACGTTTTTTAAAAACCTCATGCTTTCCTCCAGCCCTAAAAAGGCATTTGACATGCACTGAAATGTCAGTAGCATTATATGAGATGACTTGATATCACAAGCCATGGTGCCATAATAATAAACAACCTTGGGACTCTGAACTGGAGCAGCATACCTATCCTAAAGCGCAGAATGTCCTTTAGCTGCTTACAGCTAGTTATTTTCTTTGCTGTCATAAAGATATTCAGCCTAGATACAACCTCAGCTTTTGAATTTACCGATTCTTTTATCTATCCTACACTTTTCTATATCAAATTTCTTTATAAATTCAACTTGCATGCAGCTATACTTGTTCCACTGGGAGTGAAGACAAAGGAGCTTGTAGTTAGGCCATTAGTGTGAAGGTAGACTTGAGTGCTCAGCACCACTCTGTCACAGAACTCTCTGATGAGTGTGGCAAACTCACTCAGGAGGTTTCTGTTCGCAACTTATATGCAAGTGAGGCAACGGTGAGGTTTGTGAGGTGTTTAGCTAGTACACTAAAAGGGCCTTCTAAATATCATAAATCAAATTTTATTTCTAAATTGACCCAGGATTTAATTTAGTTAACAATTTTATTAATGGATTATATGGTCCAAAGCTGTCTATACTGGAAACTAAGAAAGGAAGTGCTTTATAACCCCACTGGAAACATTGCAAAGCCACTTTACATCTGTTTCCAAACCTATTGGTCAATTACTCATGTCACACTGAAACATCTCAACTAGCAATGGGAAATTAGTGTACATCTTGTCTCATAATATCATAGCCACTCTGGGAGGCTGAAAAATATGCATTTGATTTAGGTATTTTTATTCTATGTATGTGCAGTCTTTTGATAAAAAGCATCTGAATATAGCCAACAAGGTATGACTCTTGAAAATATTATTTTTCAACATTGAAAAAATGGTTTTGTTTTTCTACCAAAACTGCAGGAATACTCTGAATTTATGCTCTATTTTCCCTAAAACTCTGTTAGTGCATTACATCATTCACATCTGTGGTTAGCAGACTTCACATTCTCTCATCTACAGAAAAGACAAAGCAAAATACTTGTTTTATGGAGAATTCTATGAAAACTGTAACTGTCACTTGAAAGAAATTGAGATTTCAAAATTATATCCTTAAAAAAAAGGAAAATCAACGACCAACATTTCTTGCATAATTTGAATTCATCTCTCTGAATATATCTTTGTACATTTTTATATGTGCATACATATACCCAACTGTAACTGTAATTTTAAGTGTAAATATATATATGATTTACATGTCATTTTGGGAAGAACTCTTCTGTCCCAGCTTTCCTGTCTGAAAGTTTTATATTGAAATCTAATTTAGGCTTTCTGAAAAAGGGAAGGAAGTAGTCATTCACAAAGGATGATCCCTTTCTGCTGAAGAAAAGTACCCTAAAAAAGAGCAGATGAATCCATTCTCTGGTGTACCCATTTTCTGCAAAAAACTACAGAGTGCTATACATAACTTTAAGTCAACTTTCTTTAGACAAGCAAAATACTCCAAAATCAATCCAATTCTTTGCCTTTCTCTAATTTCCCCTCAGGGTCAAGGTTTCAGAGCCTCATGTGCTCAAAAGTGGGGTTCTAGGCAGAATCAGGGTGCTTGAGGTCAGGATAGGTACCCAATGGTGAACAAGCTGGGCTCCCCCCAGATGCCACACTCCATAGGAACATTTCTTCCTGATAGATCAGGATCTTCATAGGGTAAAACATTCCCGCAGAAAATTTCTGATCAGTTCTAGTCTTCAACTGCACTGACTGTATTTTGTTCATTAATTGCAATGCATCCTAGATGGAGTAGATGTTTTGACTGAGCCTTATAGACGCCCTAAAGACCATAAAGCAGCTGATTACAATCCTGGCACCTTCTCTTGCATCACAGTTAATTGAATTTCAGTATAAGTTGAAAACCTTGTTGACCAATGTTCCCAGCAAAAGTGATTCCCCAGTTTAAGATGTCTGTGTGTAAACAGCTCATTGGCTTTTCCCGCTGTGTTCAGACAGCAAAGGAAAGATCTCACATCAGCAGGGGTGGGATTGAGTGATGATACTGAAAAAGGCAAAACTAAATGCAAAGCTAAATAGCAAATGTGGGAAGAAACAAGTGTTACAGTTTGACAATATATGAGCAAAGGAAGAAAGAAGGGATGTTGAATGTACACAGAAATTAATCTAGATAATCCACTCAAAAGAGACATCAAGATGATAGCTGTAAGGCAAAGGAAAAACTGTGTCTCTAAAGAAAGGCTATAAGGGACAGAAATTTCCTCTGAATCAGCAGTTGTTTGCATGCTGATGACAGCTGCATTTATTGTTAATCACTATTGGTTCCAAGTTTAACATTTCTTAGTCTCCTTGACTGCCCTCTGGTTCCCTTTATAACCATGCAAAATACATAACTAGCATTCCCAGATGTAAAAAAAGTGAGCTGAAATACTGATTTTTCAGTTTCCTTCTCCTCTAGTAAAAGATAATGAGCAAAATTCATCACAGGAATAATTAGTAGAAATTATTCCTATTGTAATGTAAAACCAAGTGACATCTCATTGTTTATCTGGAGGCTTAATGATGATTTCTGGTGATAATTACTAAGCTTTCAAAGTTATTGTAAATATGCACCAGATTTCTCTGTTTATCCAAACTCAGAAAGTATGTGACTATATAAAAATATTTTAAATAGGTCTCAACAGTTGAGCTGCTCTGAATGGAAAAGCAGTTTTCACTTTTATATCTTATTTTTAAGTTTCCATCCCTCAAATATTTTTCTTGAAATCTGGGTGTAAGGTTTAAAGCTGGAGAGTTTACAAATGGGCCTTGATGATGTACATCATGAATAATAGTAATGAAGAAGAATGTAAGAACATCAATAGCTAAAGAAAAAAAAGAAATAGGAAATATTTAAATTCTCTCTCACTTCTAAACTTTTTCTGAATTTAGTTACGCACATCTGCAGTACCAAACCAGTAGCAGGTAAATCTTATTTCATGAGTACCAGTATCACAGATGGTGCAGAAATACTTGAGACAGGACTGGTGAAGCCAACTGTAAAACTCCTGCAGTATGTTTAGTTCAGGTGCAATGCAACTTCCACATGACTCTGCTTCCAGGGCAGTACCGCAAGGTGTCTTGCAGATGTACTGGGTTACAGACCACTACACATTTGAGGCACTTCTAAGGTCAAATGTTGAAAAGTATAATCATCTAAATGTTGGAATCATGCTCCTAGAGGGACATTTATGGAGGTGAAATAGAGAACATTAAAAATTAAATTGAAGAAAAATGTAAAACTATGTGGTAATATTGTTTTACACATATTTCCTCAATTATTTTTTTAACTACATTTTTTTTATCTATTGGAGATTTTAAGGTCAGATAGGTTCATCATCCAATGTGATCTGCTGCTTAACTCATGCCAGAGAAACTTTCAAAGGATATTTCTTAAAGTGGTATCTTGATTTCTTAAAGCAGTATCCTTTTCCTATGGGAATTGAAATAAAACTTAACTGTTTTTGAAAAAAATTATCAATATCCATAGGACTCCATTATACTTGTCACCAGTTCCAAGTCAGCTTCTATCTTTTTCCTGTGTTATTCTCATTTTCATTTTGATTCTTCTACTTAGAATGCTATTTCTCTCAGTGCTTTCAAGATCGACAGTTACACTATTTTTCCTTTTCCTCATTTGTATCCCTCCAGCTTTTTTCAAGGTCTTAATTAGTGGCTGAATAGTTTGGATTTAGATTTTAAGGTTACTCTGATTACAGATTTGGTAATCATAGTAAAAATAAAATATTTTTCAAAATCTCAAAGAAGTGTCAGTGGCTCATCACATCAGTTATGGAAACTTCAAGACAAAAATGTGACATGTCACTGTCCAGAAGTTCCACACTTTTTATATGTCAAGTTAAAACATAGAATCATAGAACAGTTTGGGTTGGAAGGGATCTTAAAGATTGTCTATTCCTAGCTGCCCTGATGCCATGAGCAGGGACACTTTCCACTAGACCAGGTTGCCCAGGGCCCCATCCAACCTGACAGTGAACACTTCCAGGGATAGGGCATTCATAACTTCTCTGGGCAACTTGTTCCAGTGTCTTACCACCCTCACAGTAAAATTTTTCTTCCTAATGTCCAACCTAAATCTACTGTCTTTCTGTTTAAAGATATTCTCCCTTGTCCTATCCCTACAGGCCCTGGTAAAAGTCCCTCTCCATCATTCTTGTGGGGACCATTTAGGTACTGAAAAGTAGCAGTAAGGTCACTCCAGAGCTTTCTGTTCTAAGAATGTTGAGCAACCCTAACTCCCTCATCCTGTCTTCATACCAGAGGTGTGTCCAGCCTTCTGATCATCTTTATGACCCTCCTCTGGACCTGCTCCAACACGTTCTTATGTTGGGACCCCAGAGCCAGATGCAGCACTCCAGGTGGGGTCTCACCAGAGCAGAGCAGAGCAGAGGAGAGGGGCAGATTCCCCTCCCTCACCTTGATGGCCATGCTGCTTCAGATGCAGTCCAGGATACAGCTGGTGTTCTGGGCTGCAAGCTCACATTG
>WAAG01076215.1:0-17173 GCA_013390105.1 Tichodroma muraria | reverse complement strand
CAAGGAACCAGTCCTTCACCTACCAGTCCTGGATCTCAAAAGCTTTAAATAATTTGCCCGGCAATGCTGAAGTGTATAGAAAAAGGATTTAGTGCAGTGACAAGATATGAAAATAAACATCTGTATTCAGTCTTGGAATGCT
The DNA here is from genome assembly GCA_013390105.1 of Tichodroma muraria. Taxonomy (NCBI): domain Eukaryota; kingdom Metazoa; phylum Chordata; class Aves; order Passeriformes; family Sittidae; genus Tichodroma; species Tichodroma muraria. Next base: position 17,031 of record WAAG01076215.1, on the reverse strand, counting down.
TCAATTTGCCATACATCTCCCAGCTTCTACGCACACTCCCTGCCAAAGACCTTTCTGATTAATAGCTCGGAATCCCTTTCCATGGCTCCAGGGAAAGGGGAGTGGATGTACTAATCTGTTACCCACCTGTCTTTGTATTATGTAATACAACACTTATTTTATCCATGAAGATTCATCACCATTGACACCATAATAATCACAGCTTAAATTGCATACCAATGAACTCCCAATGCTAAGCCCTAACTCAGTCTGGTAACTAGAGCTGAATCAGATTTGTCTGTCAAAAGCTAACTGGGAAAGCTCTAATTATTTCCTAAACAAAACAAAATGCTATTAGTTCATAGTGAACTAAACAGTTAGATTAAAAATAACCAGTTAAAAAGATAAAAAATATCTTTCTGCTATGCAACTGAGCACAGTAAATACAAATAAACAAAATTTATTCATCCTTCAGAAACAAATGCACTTTTATATAAACCAACAGTATGTCTGTTTTTAATAAGACGTGACTGGAAGCTTAGTCCTGCTTGCATTGGTACAGAATCAGATCTGCCATGAGTCCAGTAACAGATGATTTAAAAGAATAATAATTGTGACCAGGGTTACACCTTAAGGACTAGGTAGGGTTAGAATTAGAGCAAGCCTAGACTCTGGGATGTGTTAGATTGTGAGAAAGACTCCAAAGACCTCTTTGTTGTATGGGAACAAGGGGGAGGTTATTTCATAGCACCTCAGATCACTCTGTCCACTACCAAAGGGAGAAGAAATCCCTGCAGTTGTGAGGTCCTTTCTGTTATAAAGAGAAACCTTTGAAGAAGTGACTTCCAGTGACACACATTTCAGGACTGAAAAGTCTTAGACTCATGTGCCTTTCATTCATTTGTGGGTAAGCTCTGGCCGCCTTTGGTTTTCCAAAAGGAAATGTGGACTGTCAACTGCAGTATTTCCTGTTATTTTAAATATTTTACAGCAAAGACTCTTGCATATTTAGAAGAATATTTGTGCCACAACCAATTTCCACTGCTGCAGGAACATATCTGTTCATGTTCATAATTGGCAGCTTTTGACCATTTTTTACCCGAAAAAAATTCCCCTAATATACACGTGGGCTAGGGAGAAAGTATCCCATCTGCTGACTGGCTCTGCAGGCATCTGGTGGATCCTGTCTTTTCCTGTTCTTAATGAGCTGTAGAAGCTGGCACGGCCAACACGATGAAAGATAATGTTAGTGTTCAAAGAAATCCTCCTTTGCTCTTCCTCAGTCACTCTCAGCACGGGCAGTGAGAGCACACCTGTCCTGCAGCCCTGTCACCAGAGGTGAGCTCTCTCTAGCTGGGGATCCTGTCCACAAGTTCCGTTTGGCAAAAAGGACATCCTGACTTCATTCCAACATACATTAGAAGTCCTGTAAAACAGTAGTCTACCAAGAAAGGCTGCCAAGAGTACTGAGTTCTTTCTGATCAGTTTGGGAGCTTTGGGAAGGTATCACCATCACTGATGAAGGTATCAAAACTGCATTATTTGGATGGACCTCCACCTCAGAGTGGTCTTCCAGGCTAAACACTAGCAACAGGCCCATGGTACATTTGAGAAAGAATGTGTGGAACTTGCGCTCCAAGAGATGAACTTCTTTGCTGGAGTTTGATCGCAATAATGGTGAGCACTAAGAGACTGTCAGAAACCCTGGGCACAGTTTTGTATTTGGAGGCACCAGGTGCAACTTCCCACTGAAATGAGAGACCTGACTTCAACAGAAAAACTATTTTCATTACTCTGAAATAAGCCTTCTTCCTTGGTCCACTAAGCCTAGTTTTCAGCTGTTGCAAAAAAAAAAAATCAGGCACTAAAACCAATTACTGCAAATTTTTATCAGGTTTTTGTTGTGCGAAACGGAATACTGTTTTTAGGTAGTACCTCAGGCTAGGGAAAAAGTGATTTAAAGCTTCATTAGGTAAAAGATATACCATCACATCACTGATATTTTGACAAATTTTAGATATTCTAAAGATACTCTTTAGTTTTCTGGAAAACATTCAATGCTCAGGAGACAAGTGAAATAAATTGAGCTAATCAATAAATAGACGGAAAATGTCTTAGTGTGGTATGAGCAGAAAATCTTCCAGCATCTTCTATGTCTCTTATTACTAGTGGGCTAGAAATATCTTGATATCAGACTTCTTCAGCAGGACTACACACATCCACTGGCATCTGACATTCAAATTCCTAGAGAAGACCAAATGTGTCTCTACTTGCAAACATCCCATTCCTTAAAGAGATATTTATATCCACGCCTGCATTTGCTCTGGCATTAGGAAGAGATTTTTAAAAAAGAATAAAATAGTGCCAAAATACTGTTTCCTCTCTCTCTCCCACCAAGCCTAGCCAGCACATAAACACGATGCAAGCTGCACACCACCATGAATTGATGCTGGTGTTCCTGAGCACGCAGGATTTCTTGCTGCTGAACTACGCCCAAGTTGTCCTAGACCACGTTGCTTCCAGTAGTCCCAACACAGAGGTCAAAATGATCACTGCTCTCAAAGCACAGTTTTCTCCCTGGTATGAACAGAAATCACTGCATCTGTGATAAAAACTGTGGGGGAATGAGAGAAGAAGTCCTAAGAGAGATAGTTTTGCTCTAGAAGTAAATTTCTGGTTTGTAGTAATAGTCCACTAATAAAATGCATGAAAATTTGAATTGTGAATTATTATTTACTGTCCTCATATTTTACTTCTTTCTAGACCACTAAATTAACATTAATAATGTATACACGTGATTGTGACTTTATGCCCAAAATGGCATTGTGGGAGCTATTCTGATGCTTTTGCCTATAGATGTATGTATTTGTAGTACAGCAATAACATTATTATGTCAAATTATGTCATACTAGGAACAAATAATAGAATCTGAACCAGGAGAACCTTCATTTGTTTTACTGTGCTTGTGGACAGAGGAACTTTCTCCAAAGTAACAGCAGTTCAGCAAAAGTCCAATGACAAGTCGGGTCTAAATTCATCTTTTCTCTGAGATGGACCAAAGGTTTGAACCTGTTCCTCATTAACCTACCAAGTATCCCAGGCAAAAGGCTCCCTAAAGCAGGTCTGTTTCTGCATGGTATTGACTTTAGTTAAAGCTAGAAAGGAATACTGCATTGTCAAAACCCTCATGGTTGGCTAACAGGAACCATTTCCCATCCCACTCTCTTTTTTTAGGGGCAATGGCAGGATATCCCTACAAGTTAACTCAAAGCTAATACATCTTACCTACAGTTATATCCAGTGTATACTCATAAATTAACCCTTTAATAAGAGGTATTTCCTTTACCTGGAGGCGTCACTTTGCCTATCACAACTCAAATGATTACTTCTGATTACATTTTCAGCAGCAACCTGAAAAAACGTTACATTTTCTCTGCAGGGTATGGTGTAGTTACTTGCCTTCAGTCCTTTTTTTATTATAAGATCACAGAAGTAATTAGAGCAATTAGAGAGGTTATTTGATGTCTTTCTGTCACAGAGGCTGTCAAGTCTAGCCCTTTCTAGCAGAAAGACAACATTCCCTGAATCCATAAAACATACAAAGATCTGTGTTCTGGTTGAGTTCTTAAATATCTATTCTTGTGTGCGGTTTATAATCTCTCAACTTGTATTAGTCACCTGGGCCTGAACAAACATTTTGCAGTGTTTTATCATCAAGTCCAAGACAAAACCGTAAACATGACATACTGCTTGTTCTGTCCAGTCAGATCACACTTGAATTTTAGTATTACAACAGTAGAATATCCTGTTTGCTTGACAACGGGCATCCTACAGATTCGTTTAGAACAGAGCAGTACCACTTAAGTAGAGCAGCATCACTTGATGGAGAACATTATTGCCAGTTATTTTAAAGGAACAGAGCAAATGTCCTGAGAATGAAAGTGCATGTTACTGCCTCTCACGAAACATTTACCAGCAAATGTGGATACTGATACGTGCAGGGAGGCTGCTCAGATTCCATTTGCCTTTTTGGACACACTTCTCAAAAAGCAGCGCAGTCACAAAAGCACTTCCTCAGAGTTTTCCACGTGGGGGGTTTAATTACAGCCCCCTGCAGCAAAGCACACGGCTGTGCCAGTGGTGTTCTCCTCACCCTGGATCCTGCCCCTGTGCCACCCCAAGAGGGATGGACACTGCTGCTCATTTCAGAGAGGAGAACAGATCCTGGCACATATCAGACCACCACTAGATTGGAGGGTTGATTTTCTGCCCCCTAACGAGAAGCTGCAGCACAGGGCTGTAAGATCTTCTAGTGAGAGAGATGCAGTCTGTATTTAGGTGAAGCTAAGAGCTATCAAATGAGCTGAATGTCCTCCCCCACCTTCTAAATAGAAACTTCCTCACTTTTGTCTTTTCAGAGCTTCGTGCTCACAGTTAAGTTTGCCACCACAGGCAGGTAGTCCCTTTCCTTTGTCCACTTCTGCCTTGAAGGCTGGTAAAGTCTTGCCTGCCACTCCGCAAAAACTCCATTTGGGATAAGTAGTGCCAAGAATAGGACCATAGGTTTGCTGAGAAGCAGTAGCATTAACCTAATGAGATTTCTTGGGAGTTTTCCTTCTAACATTCAAATAGTTGTAGACATGTGCCAGGGTGTAGACAAGCACTTGCAAGTTATTTTTTCTCTGTGTCCTTAGCTGGTCTGTTTAGCTGGTAAATGCTACAGTGTTAATTACACAGCATGGGGATTTTTGTCTGCAGAATTAGCAAGGCTTTTCACACACATTTCACCTACAGCCTCAAAGGCTGGAAACTTGATGTTAATGAAATTAAACTAAAGCAATTTCTGAGGGATTTGTGATGAGGGCTCCTCAGCTCCAGGTCAGCCCTTGCCTGGGGCTTTTTTCGAGGTTGCTGTTCTATTGCCTGTTTCGACCAGTGCTGCTGGGCTCTCCTGCTTTATCTGAGCACAGAGCAGTCCAATCAAAGAGTTGCTGCCTTGTTTGTCAACTTGCCCTCTGCCCAGCCCTCCAGGCCCCCCAGAAACTCACACCCAGCGCACCGAGATGTATCTGCTAGCTCTAACACTCCCCAACCTTTCAAGCATTGTGCAAGAATGATGCCCCAACTCTTCTATTTTCATCAGAAATATGACCCTCATATTCACTGTCTGGAAGAGCTGTGGTGTCTTCAAACATTTCTTCTTACACAATCACCCTTCAGTGATGGGAAAGAAATAATGTACTAAAGAGCCTAATCTGTTTCTGTCTGTTACAGGTGAGTACCTTCTCTTCCCCAGAGCCCGCTTCTTCAGATCTGCCCTTTTCCAGAGGCGTGTTTAACCTAAATAGAATTAAGGGCTCCTCTTCTGCCATGAACAATATTTTCACTTAAAAAGATAAAGCAAAATACATGCCATCAGGGAAAGATTTAATCAAAGTGGGGAAAAAAATATAAATTACTTTCTATTTCAGAAAGTGATTCTTGGAAGCTGTCAAATCTAAATTGGTTTTATTTGGCTTTTGACCTTTCCTCCAACAAAGCACCTGAATTCAGAGGCCAGTTCAGTATCATGTATACGAAGTGGAAAAGTTGACATGTGTACCCTCCAAGCACTTCACAATCAAACTCTTGTGATCTTCAGAGAAAGGAATAGCCACGAGATGCAGATTACAACACCAGTTAGAAAACCCAAACCAGAACTGAAGTTCTAGATCTGACAGACTTTTTTAAAGGCTATAAAGAGGACTAAGTGGCACCAAGGATTTGGTAGAGTGTGTGGATTTTTTTCTGCTCCAGAGAACTGTGGGAAGCTGTGCATGACAGAGTACCAGCAAGGCCTTTACACTGAGAGCTCCTCAGCCTGTTGGGACTGTGCTTATGCCAAGCCCTAGATAATATGAATGCTCTGGAAAATTCATGGCACGTTATGGGAAGAGCTCCTGCACCTCATGCAAACAGCATTATGTTTGATGCCAAGCACTTCAGAGCATCTCAAACTGAGGCAAGGTGAGGTAGAAGAAAGCACACACAGCCACATGCACACTGCTGTAATTCTGATGCTGCAAGATATTCCATACTCAGGCTGCAGTTTCAGTAATTCAGGACAGTTATCTCTTCTATGCAGGGTTATTTGAGTCTGTTTCATCAATGAAAGATGATGGTTACAAATCAAATTATTTCAATTAAAATCTTTGGCTAGTCCTTTAGAAGCAGGTCACTGACCTCTTTCTAACTGTGAAATGGTACATTTCAATGTGTGCATATACATTGATAAATGTATGCATATAAATTTATATATCTGTGGCCCAAGTACTGAAATTCCTAATCTCCTTATATTTGCATGGAAATAAAATATCTTGGAATACTACAAGTTCCATAGATTTGTTTAAATTCTGATACATTTCTTTGAAAAGAAAAAGAAATACAGGAAAGAATATTTCACTGAACTAACTATAGATGCAGAGCCAGAACCTCTAAGCATAAATCAGCATAAATCAGTTGAAGATAGTGCTAATGGAAATAGTGATTTATCCCAGCTGAAGTACTACCCCAGATCATTTAGAATTGTTTGTAAAGACTTTCCGTGTCCAACACTGCCTACATTTATTTGCTGAAGCAGTCCTACTAACTTTAATTGAATCAATTCCTTAAATTGAGCAAAGTTTAGCCTGTCTTCTTGTATAACTTATGTATAATGATACAAATGTTCTGCAAATACACCAAATAACAAAATAAACATTGATCAATGTGAACAGAAACATGTATTTGTTTAATTCTGGAGCCAGGTAGCTTGCAAGTTTATATTACCTGCACTTTATAGTTTATATGATAGCACTTTTGTATATACGAGCTTTTGCTAGTGTCTGAGACAGTACTTTGGGTGATTTAGGAAAGAGAATATTTAAAAATGCAAATATCTGCAACTTCTCTTCATTTCTACGTGCTTTCTTCTGAAATGATTCATACTTCGTTTTCTAAACCTGTTTAGTTTATGTACATTTCTTTGGCAACACTGAGTTCCTATGTTGTTTCTGAAGCTTTACCTCCTTATTTCAGAAAAAGGCTCATTAGCCGCACAGAACAACTTGCTACACAGAGCTTGTTTCCCAACAGCATCCACAGTTACAGGGCAATAGCTTAAACAATCCTTTAAACAGCACCGTTTCTGTCTCTCAGCACCTTTCAAATTTGAGTTGTGTTGTGCATTTTTATTCTTAGAATGCTAACCTTGAATTGTATGCCTAAACCAAAACAGAGGCACTTAAAAATGCTTCTTACTTTCATTTAGACCTGGATAGCCCACAAGAAATTTGAATTTAGTTGTCAGCTCCAAGCAGCCTAGATCAGACCCTGCATGTTTGCCCTGGGCACAGGTTAGATGTAGCTTTCACACCACACTTGTGCTGAACAAAACTCAAGGACCTTCAAACCCCACTTCTCCCACCCAAACATCAGGAGATTTTCATGCATTTGGCAGTTATCCTCTAAGCAGGAAAACCCTTTTGGATCAGGTTTGCCACATGCAGTTTGGATGGACAGCAGGAATTCACTCAGGATCACAGTATGTGTTGCAATTTTAAGTGAGTACTGTAGGAATAGGTGGAATTTTTTAATAAGAAAATACACTTGCATCTAGACGGTCACAAAAGATGGCTTTGGCTACTCAGAAAATTAAGATATGTCTCAAAAATTGCAGCAAATTTATGAACCCAAATTGACACCTTAATACTATTATTATTTGTTCAACATAACAATAAACCAGACTGATGGAAACTCATATGAACAAAACTAATAGAAGACAGACAAGCCAAAAATAGACATATTTATACACACATTGGGATTTACTTTCAAAATCAATCTTTAAAAGAGTCCTCAAAAGACTTTTTTTCAGTGCATCACTGTTAGCCTCAATCTCTTTTCCTACCTATTAGAACTGGAGTGGAGAACAATTGAAATACCCTCTTCAATCACTCTGTTATCTCTTTTGGGGGGCATCCACATCTACACAGCATGATAGTTACAGCGATGACCCTCAATAGTAATATATTCTCTTTGTTAAATTCTTATTTCTGGCCTTTATTGACAGTCCTGTGGAGACTAAGTTTCTCAAGCAGCTGTTAATGGTGGCGCTTTACTCTCTTAAAGAGAAAATACTCAAAAATTTTAGAGCAAAATTTCTTCTCACTGTTTTAGCACAGTATCACTTTAACTCCATTGATATTCTCAAAATTATTCTCTTGATATAACTTAGCAAAACCCAAGACTTTACACTTACGTCACTGGGTGATTAAATAATAAAACAGACTGATACCCTGGATAAGGAAGGTAGTCTATCCTTAAAGTTGTAGCTGACCTTTTTGGTAACCTGAGAAAGGTCATTCCATTGCTTTCATCACTTTCTGATCTTGCTTTTGTCTGTCTGTCAGCACTTACTGCAAGGTTTGTGTGATAAGGAATGTCTCTTACCCTGCTTTTATACAGTGCCAGTTGCACTGGTGTTTCTATTTACCAGACATCAAAAAAAAAAAAAATAGAAATCCTGCCCATTTAAAAGCCAGAAGAGATACAAAGCTGACCTTTTCATTGCTTCATCCAGCTCGTGTGCAGCACCCTGGACAACACTGTTGTGATTTGTCCGTGTACATTAGTCTTACAATAAAATACCCCAATTTCACACACACAAGAGCCGTGGGTTCAGAAATAGCACATCGATCAGGCCTATTGTAAATATAATATGACACAGAGAGGAGATCAATATTCAGCTGCGCCTGCTACTACAACGCAGAGTGCGAGAAATCATTATTTTTAGCTCTTAATAACTATGGGAGCTTAATTTCGTCATTTTAAAGGTGAAGAGAAGTGTTTGAAAAACAATCCCATTAGTGGCCACAGTGTGAGCCCCCATCAGTGTGGGGATGGAGCAGACAGCAGCCACACGCAGGCACCACACGGGCCCATTCTCTGTTCATGAGCCCAAGGCATGGCAACTGTTCTGCTCCCCCTGTGCAGCCACTCTCTGCAAAGGCAGAAGTGCCTTCTCTGTGAAGCTTTCCAGAGCACCAGAATGTCTGGGGAAGGCTGAGTGCAGGTCTGCACTTGCACCATGGTGCATTTTCCCCCCGCTGGGCCGGCAGGGTGCAGTCCCTGACCTGATGCATTGCATTCCACACAGAGAGCCTGGATGAATTTCTTTGTGGAGCTGCAGACAAAATGACACAGGAACAGCTTAGAGTGTAGAGAGACACAAACTTGCTCCAAACAGTTCCCTGCTCTTTCTCTGAACATCTTCCATTTACATCCCCTCTTTCCAAAACTGAGAAAACCCAGTTAAACTGACAGGGACTCAGTGAACTGAGTTTTGTCTTTCAAAGACAACAAATCCAAGAACCGAACAAAACAGCAATTTGTGAAACAGAGAAAACATAAAGCAACCCAGAAAGATAACCGAGATTAAAAAAAACCGTAAAATCAACAACTTCAGTAACACTTATGAAACCTTTCCTAAAGAACTACTAGGACAAGTTTATTCCCTCTGATGCTGTTACCTCCCTTGAAGTCTGAGAATGCCAAGGCCCAGGACTCCTGGTCAACCCTCTGAGGTTGACCATCAAGGCCTTATCCACACTGCATCCAAACCCAACTGCCCAAGCTGCCAGTAGTTCACTCAAAAATTCATGAGCACAGAAAAGATCACCTATAAGTGTCCTCTCAGATGTAGAAGCCACCGATTTTATTTAGATAAAACTGGCCTCAGGTGATTGTCTTTTCTGTTTTCCTAAACATTAATTTCTGGTGTTTGAACTTCATTTCCAATGTTCTAACTTCAGTAATTGCTGCTTTAATCTTTTGCAGCTTCACATGTTCTTGGTAGTAGAGAATAATAAATGTAAATGTAACATTTAGGCCATCAGTAATTTATCCTGGGTGAACAGTTCAAAGGGAGCATCAGCTTGAAACTATTGGTTCATTTGTGAAGTTTGAGGCAGGAGACCCAACTGTCATTTGACTTCAAGGAGCCTTTGTATGGGACTAATTATAAGACAAAGCCACTGGACTCGTACTGATTAGTTATTTATATTTTTGATGAAGTTATCTGCAGTTATTTTTTGATCTCTAATTAGAGGTGACCTCTAAAGCAGGGGTTTGCTTCATTTTCCGGAAGAGCAGCTCAGGAATCATTCAATCACTCACTTAAAATAAATACCATGGTGATCTCAACACTCCCTAGAGCTGATTCTTAGTTAACAAGAGAAGAAAAACATCTGATTAAGTTCCCAGAGCTAGCTCTCTGAGTGGCCGAGGGCCTTTTTAAAATATGTCACACAGATGGAAAATGTTTTCTAGTAGTACATGCAGAGAGTCACGACACTCTCTTTTAGATCCTCCATAATTTGTGAGACAGAATTAACAGCTGTTTTTAAAGTGAAATATAACCCATGGGAAATGGGAGGAGAGGATGAATCCTGACGTTTCACTTTCTGACATTCTCAGACCAGGAAAGGAGAGGTTTCATTTTCGTCATTGAAATGCTAATATAATTTCATGACCACCTGTCACACCATAAAATGTTTTCCGTTGCCTTAATCACATTCTGCTCACCTCAGCAGAAAATTAGCTGATGCTAAAATACCGAAAGATTATTAGAAAACTTTTATTTTTATAGGTAGATCACTTGATACATAAGAATGATCTACTTGGGGCAATCTCTTAATCAAATGCTGATGTATGTTGCAGTCACTTTCAAATACCAGGGAGAACAGACTGATGTGCTCGATGGCCTCAAGGTGCACTGGGGGAGTTTTGGATTAGGTATTAGGAAAAATTTCTTCTCAGAGAGGACTGTCAATCACTGGAACAGGCTGCCCAGGGAAGTGGTGGGATCACCATCCTTGGAAGTGTGTTCAAAGGACATGTGGGTGTAGAGTATGAGAACATGGTGGTAGGACTGGGTTAACAGTTGGACTTCATGGTCTTGGTCTCTTCCAACCTTAATGATTCCAAAAAGTCTGCACCAAAAGTGTATCTACAGCTCTCCATCCCTAACTTCTGGTACTTTCAGTTGTGAGTGCCACATCCATGGGATAGAGCAATATTCCTTCAGCTGCAATGGATAAGATGACTCGGACTCCCTCTTAAAGAGGTTTCCCCAGAAATGAAGCAGCTTTCTTGTATTTTTAGAGAAACAACAGACACAAGCTGCCTTCTCTATGTATTTCTTCTCATTATAAATAAAGTATATTTTCAGCTGTTTTGACTAGACACTCTTTTCAAGTAATTAAGTAGAAAAAGATCAAGGTGTCTGGCAATATCTTTAAAAAAATAGCAAATAGCAAAGACACTAAAACATATCTGGAGGGAAGCAAGGGATGAAAACCTGGAAGCAACAGTCCGTCAGATATTGAAGAGATCAGCTTTTAGAAGACAGCAGAAAGGTTTGGTCTGATAAACCCTGATGAGTAGTTTCAGCCATGGAGGTTTACAAACGAGAGCAAAACTGCTGTGCTATGCCTTATTACCTCCCTGATTTCTTCCCACCTGAACACCTTATTCAAAGAAATATTTGCTACCAAATCTTTGTTTATAGCAACTGTTAATAAAATCCTCCAGCAATATACTTTTTTTTTGCAATTGCAGAATGTTCTGGATATTCTCTACTTTTCTTATGTGAGGATATAGCATAGGAAAGTACTTTTGCCTTCATCATCTTTGGAGATGACATATAGTTCTTAGTATGGTAGGAAAATCATAAAATACTATCATTATTTTTAGCAGAAATAATGATGCATTCAAATTTAGTACTGTGACCAGAAGTCTAGTCATATTCTCCCAGTGAGCTCACTATCTGGACAGGCCAAATATAATTAAATGGATTAAGTAAATGCCATTAAACTTATTTTATCTTTGGGACTAACCATATAATGATAACATGGTTAACTTCAATCCATTAACACATATCAAATGTTATTTTCTTAATGCATACTAAAAACAATGTTTTATTTAATGTCATGCCTTAGCATCATCTAAGATGATGCTCTTTCCTGAAATAGAGGAACTCAAAGACTGAAAACCTAGTTCTCAGATTCTCTTGCTCCTCTTTTATTCCTCCTACAAGTCTTAGCTAAGAATGAGTCTTCAGTCTCCCAGAGAGGTATTCCTGCAGACCCAAGTGGCATTAAACAATCTCTATCAACCACTGACAGCAGACTTCCCCAAATTCCTCCTAACTCTATTACTGCCCTTAATGGAACAGCACGGCTCGAGCAGTTGTGACTGCAGCCAGCACAGGCACTACTCTAGTCTGGGACTTGATCTGTAACAATTTGATGATCTGCCCTTATTACCAATTCAACAATTTTTAGCTCTTTTTAATCTCAAGCCCACTCCATTACAGTTGAGTCAGTTACCAATTTCTCACATAAACTGAAAATAATAAAAATAAAAGGCCTTCAGAAAGATTGGATTTTAATTTTTTTTTCTATATTCCTACTCCAGTGCTTAAAGATGCAACTTGTTCCCAGATACTTCTTAACAGCCCCACAGTTTTAACTGTAACTGGTTATTAGGAGTACATTTAAAAATGGCTTGCAATTTTTCTTCAGATATTTTCTTTATGTCTCAGAGGAACTGTGCACCCAAAATGCAAAAATAAGGTAATTTTCCAGGCTCCTTTGGACTTTCATTACTATTGAGTCTCCATCACTGCTACAATGAATATGTATTTTCCAATGAAAACTACCTTTTCAAAGCATAGCTAACTATTTCTAACAAAAAGCCCTGATTATGCAAGATAGATGGTTTTTTTGTGTTTTGGTGGGTTTCTTTAGCATGTTCCAAGTCTTATATTAAAACACTATTAGAAAAAGCTAATGGCTCAAATTTCTCAATGAACTTGGACTGCGCTCTTGAACAAGGCTACATGATTCTTGCAGTAAGAACCACACTGATTTTGGAGTTAATATTTGTTTTGAAGCCAGTCTGACAGCATTTTGACAGTCCCTTTGACACACTACAGTTTCTCATTCTAAGACCTCAAAACAAAACACAAGAAACCACTGAGTGGTGCAGAATCTCGCACTTGCACTTTCAGCAAACGTTGCAAACAGTTTCATCGGTGTCTTTCGCACCAGTAGGAAACAAACAAAGCCTCATCCATTGGTAAAGCAAGCATAAGCGAGGTTTCATGGGTACATGGGAAGTTTTGGATCCTTTGGCAAAGATTCTGCAAATCTAAGATGAAGACAGTATGGTACTAGCTCTATGACAACAAATTTTCCCAAGTGATAACAGTGTTTTTCACAATGTGTAACTTCTCAGTATCAGGATGAAAGTACCACTCCATTATTTATGTTTGCTGCAGCACTTCCAATCCTTGGGAATGAGGTGGTAGCAACAGAATGTGCACATAAATCACTCAGGTGTCACAGTGGTAGATATTAAAAAGTCAAGGCTTGCCACAGCACTGGAATAGTTATGTCCTGTTTTTAAAATACTGGTGCCAGTCTTCTCCTGTATGTGACTGCTGAAGTGTAACCTTCAGCAATTCTGGACCATAACTGTAATTGTAAATTTTTAAAAAAAATTTTCAGTATACTTTGAACAGGTATTTATTATGCAGACCACACACACTTCTATATGTGATGGTGTTCCACATAAAGTATTCATAACTGGGAGTGTCTGATGGCTGCAATATGCAAAGTGACTCTGTTGTACATTATATGCAAAAAAAATCAAGATAACCTGTTTCATAATAATCTAAACCAACTTTACCTTCTCTAAAAAAGAAGCTACAGGACACTGTCCAGCTTTTAAGCCTCAGAGCTAGTACTTGACTGCACCAAGGCCTCTGCCACCTCCCTTTTCACGGTATCAAGCAGAAAAATCCTGTCAAAACAAGCCTGAACTGAGCATGTGATTGGAGACAAACTGTCACCTAATTTTTCTCCCATCCAAATGGCAATCTGAGGACAGCATGGTTTTAGTATTTGCATACTAAACAGATGTTGGTATTAATTATTTGGTGAATCCTGAGAGACATCAGCAGCATACAAAGAAATCAGCATATTTACACTGTCAGAAACAACTCTGAAAGAAAAGACAGTAAACACAGATTAAATTAATCTGAGAGGTCCATCCAGGTTAAGCAAATACAACTGACAATTTGAATGGGAATGTCTAATTGAGCAGTATCGAACAATCCATTTTTGTATATAATTTTAAGCACCATCATGTACACCAGTGTTGGCAGATTTACAAAAGCAGTGCTAGGCCAAGAGACTGGGACACAACCACCTGGATGATCAAGGAAGAGGAATCAGGGTTCAAATCTTCTGTCACACCTTGGGGTTAGATTTCCTGAGCTACATTTTCCAAGTTCAATCTTTTGCTGAACCTTTGCTGGGAGGTCCAGCGGATTTCTAATTGAGGCTGTGAGAAATTTTTCCTGGGTTGGCAATTACAATCACATTAATTAAAACCAAGCTCAAAGGAGACTACAGAAAAAGAAGAAATAGATATATGTTTCACATAATCTGCAATAAGGGTTTGCATTTTGCTTCCTCATTGAAGACACTGGTATCTTTTAATTGGTTTGACTGATCATCAGAGAAGTAGCCAAGTTGGGAAATTGTGAGCAAAGCCTACTCTAAAATGTGGAAAACTCCCCAAACATCTGAATCAGTTCTGGATCTAAGGTCCAGCTAGTGATTCTGACAGTATCCAAAAGTGGATACCAAGGGCAAAGGGAAAAGCACACACCACCCCCTTTCCTCCAGCATCCAAACGTTGCCTGTTCAGGTGCTTTTTTAGCCAGGTGTAGTTTCTGTGTATTGAGTAATTCCCAATGGGTTTATTTTCCCTGAACTGTCTTGAAACCATGCAAACTTTTGGCACTCCTGGTATCCTTTTGTGCCTTCCTAAACGTAGATGATTTTAACAGGAAGAATAGTTTTCATCTGGTCTGAGCACAGCTCCAGGATCACTGAGGGGCTCCTGGAGCTTCCATTTTTATATTGGAAGTGGGATTGCTATGCTGCTTCTCCAAATGGCTCACCACTCTATAAACTTCCTTTTCTTCCCCAGTTGTTTCTTTTCCAGTCTGAGATTTACCCAACCAGTCATTCTTTGGAAGTCAGCCTCATGTCCCCAGTACAAGTGACTCACACTTTTGATGTGCAAAGAAAGATCAGAGGACAGATCTTCCTGTTTTAAATTCCTCAGAAAAACTAGTCTGGATCATTATGTCCTGAGCTGCTTGCTCTGCCATGAGGCACTGACTTAACAACATTTTCTTTTACATGACTCAAAGCACGCAGTCCTAACACCCGGGCCATTTCACTCTGCTGAAACCACGGAGGGACTGACTCCCACAGAACTCTCATTTCCACTGGTAGAAATGATTTACAAACTGTCCCTGTTTGCTGTATTACCAAGCTGTGACAAACGTTTTTTTTCCTATCACACTGCAGACTGTATTTCTACATTCCACAGAGATGGATGTTTCTGCACCAGGACCTTCAGCCAGTGGAGCGCCAGCTGCAGCACATTTGACTGCTGCCCTCTGTGCTTCTCCAGGGTTATGCTGGCAATGGAACTCCCTGCTCTGCTTTTGCCTCTGTCCACAAAGACTCAGATGATGGAACTGAACCCAAACCTGCTGCTGAGGCTTGTGGGGAGGGAATTTACTACACTGGACCCAGAGGTCTTCACCCAGAAGTGCTGCTGGAACGTAAACGTGTCCTGTGTTTGCCTGCTGCCCTTCCCAGTGACATGAACCAATGATGGGGCCTTTGGAACAAGGCTGTGTATTGACTACAAATATTCCAGGTGATGCTCACAGTGATTTTCTTGAAGTTCCCAAATTCTTGTTCTGAACTCAGAAAGGTCATACTGCATCTGCAACAGGCACCATGTGAAAAATAGCTTCCAGTGGAAAATACCTTGGATTCATTAGAGCATTTCCATGGGAAGCCATTAATGCATCACCTGCCTCACATGTGGAATTCTACAATTCCAGCTGTTAATTAAATCACTATAGTCTCAATTTAAGCTATCTTAGCATAACTGACTCATACTTTTAGTGCAAAGAAAGATCAGAGGACAGATTGCCTACTCTAAATTCCTTTGAAAAACTAATTCAAATCCTAGACTGCTTCTCTCCTGTGAGGCACTTGCTTAACAATCTATTCTTTTACGTAAGTCAAAGAGCAATTCAATTTTAAAATCATAGACCTTGAAATTTTACAACTAGCCCAATTATCATTTTAAAAACTGATGATTTAACCATTAAAGTATACGCAATTAGAAATGTCACATGTGCCTAATTTATATAAATGCTACTTAAATTACAATGAAATGGATTAGTTTTCAAGACAATTATATGTAAAATATAACTTAATCATTTCAAATACTGAAGTTTATCCCTATAACTCTCCCTATTTGTCCTCCTTTCCTGGGCTGGAGTACAAGTTGGTCATATTTCACCAATGACAGGGCTGAAGTGCAGTATTAATGCAACTTAACCCCAAAATTTCTGAAACACAGAAATGGGAAGGTGGTCTGAAACATATCTGTCCTGAAGGACAGACACTACTCATCACCTTGTCCACAGTCAATAAAACCATTGTCAATATTGGTTTTACCACAGAAACAGAGGGCAAAGAAACATCATTTTCAAAACACACAGCAAGGACAGACTCACAGAAATCTATGAATTTTTTTTTTTTTTTTTGCTTGACAGGAAAAGAAGCTACCTGGTCTTTGCTCTCTGCTTAACTGACTACACTGATAGCTGCAGTTTGTCGGTATTGAATGCTAAAACATATTACATCATTTTGCTGCCTTTAGAATAACGTTTATTACAGATAGCATTGAAAAGCATTTAATATTTTCATGAACGAAAGTGTTAAGATGCCTTCACAATTACTGTGTAATAACATAGCATTTATTCTGCTCTGGGTGATGAATTTATTCTTTCATGTAATGAGCTGTCATGGTTTTCTTTATTATATTTTTTTACTGAGCAGGAAGTTGCAATCTAGCAGGTGTCTAGGTTAG
>WAAG01076214.1:0-14155 GCA_013390105.1 Tichodroma muraria | reverse complement strand
TAAAGGTAAACACTGGGTTGGTTCAGGCTTTTCCAGTGTAATTTGATTCTTTGGTGGAAATGTTTCAATTTCCTGGGCTTTTCAGTTTTTCTGTTTGTTTGTATGACGTGGTATGGCCAAGCAATACCTGTTCCCTCTAGAGTCTGCAAGTGGAGGTTAATATTTTATATAAATAGGAGCACAGCTACTTTTGCAATGTGTTTAAGAGGCAAATAGGTGACATTAATAGCTGTGTTTAGTTGGCTTTGTCCTGGCTGTTTTAGAATCTGTTGCTATTACCTGTCACTCATTTTTTCATTTTCGGGGAAAAAAAAAAAAAAAAAGTGTTTTGGAGATGAAATAGCACAGAAAAAATAATTTTATAGTCAGGTGATAGCATATGAATAAGTCAAAACAACTGTAAGAAGAAAAAATAAATTAAAAATCAGCTATTGGGGAGAAAAAGGAGAAATTAGTTCATCTAACGGAAAGAAAGACAATTTCCCCAAATCAGGATACTAAAAAGAAAAGTGACAGTACTCTGCTTTAGGATAAAATGAGGTGTGTGCAGGAACAGCACAGTCAAAACAAACAGTGATGCAAACAAATGAAATTTGTTTGCATGAAAGATGATGAAAACAAACCTCAGGCTGAGGAATACCACACAAAAACGTGTCAGTCTGACTGGTGGTTTTATGTTCCTTTGTAACACAGAGCCAGGCAGCTTGGGGATAAGGGATGAAAGCTCAGTTTTCTGTCACTGGCCTTGGAGCAAGTCAGCAGTGACTAACATTTGTGATAGCTGTAATGGCAGCCTTTGGATTTCTCTGAAAGTACTCTGATATTTCAGCTATTTGCTGGCAGAAACCCCTTGAATGCTGGTCTCGGTGAAAAGGGAAATTAAATGGAGTGTCCTTGGAAAGATGTGCCACAGAATGAGCAAATACCTTGAATATTTGGTTTTGCTTGTGCAGCAACTTAAAAGTAGCACTGCAGTAATCTTAAAACAGCTTCCAACAGTTGGGGCTCTAATGTGTGCTTTGTCTTATGCTAATATTCTAAGTCAGTAACACAGTAACAAGAAGGCTTCTTTGAAGGGTTCAACCCTTTGTTGAAGGGTTCCCCTTGTGTAGAATTACTGTAGGATGCTGCACTGGTACTGCACTATTCTTCCCCAGAGATCCCTGTTAGCAGAGTGTGGTGTTTCTGTGCTGGGAATTTGAGTTACTTTCCTGGAGGGATCTCTATCCATTTATCTTCACAAATGCTAAACCTACTGAAAGAATAAATCCTCCCACTTAGCTGGCCTTTGGTGGTGGGACACCTTGCATTGACATGTAAAAAGCAATTTATTTGTGTAAAAAGCAATTTATTTGTTATCCACGGGAAGGTGAGGGTTGATCCTACTCCCAGGGAGGGATTACCTCCAAAGAGGACCCAACAATAAGCTCAAAAAAGATACTCTTCACCAAATGAGTCTACACCAACCCTAATGTTATTTTCCAGACAGATTATTCTGCCTGATAATTGTCACTGAAGACCTCAAAGTGAATAAGGCTGCTCTCTGGGAATGCACTACAGGGAAGGATTTCTGCGAATAAACTCCGTGCACAAATGACAGTTGCATAATTGCAGAACTTGTCCTTCTTGTTTTGCAGACCTGTGATTGTTCCACTTGTCCTCTAAGTCATGGACAGGCCAGCTTGAGTAACCACCTCTTTTTCAAGGAGACCATGAAGTTGCAGCATGCAAGGTAAGAGATTTCAGATATTCTCCAGGCAAAGGATCAGACAAGATGTGCTTCTCATGTTTTAAGTGGAAATCTAAAGCAAATCTAACAAAAAGTCCAGATTCTCTGAGTCTGAGTATTCAAACTAATTGAATAGTATAAACAGTCCCAGTGTTAGAGACATAATTCTGAATAAGAGATCTGTCTTAAAACACATTTGGAGGAGACATCTTAAAGACAGAGGAATCTTAACCAGTTCAGAAACAAATAAAAAATGTACCTCACTCAGATTAACCAAGACTACTGTTTGTTTTGCATTAGCAGAAAAGAATTAAAGTCTAGGCGGGAAATCAGAAGGATCTGAAGTCACAGAGAGGGTAGCTGAGACTTTCATTGCAGCTCATAATCTGTAGTTGACAGGATGCTGACAGAATTTTATAGGAGAAAATTCCTGTGCTGAATGGTCAGGGAGGTGAGTCTTAGAGGACCTAGGGGATGTTCCCAAGGGCTGTCTCCTAATGAGGCCTGTTTGTGGTACAAAAAAAGACTACATGCTCTTTTCTACAAGTGTAGAAAATTTATTCAGCTCTAGTCACACCAAAGGAAGGTTGGCCTGTAACCATTTGGGTCTGGTCCTGGACTCTGCGAGATGGCTTTTTTTTTCTGGTGTGCTATCCATTTCAGTCCATCTTTCTGGCTCTGAATAACCCTCACAGCTTTAGCAAAGCAGCATTGCATAAGGCAGGGATTATTCAGAATGGTCCTCTCAATTCTAGCAGTGTCCCTGGTCAGGTTTCAGCTTCAGGATTGCCAATTTGAAACACACGGAGCTCACATAAACATTTGTAGGGTACAGTCTCAAACCTGGTCTGCCAGTGTTGCCTTCCAGAAGCTGGCATCAGGAGAACCACCCAGACAAGCTCAGTTCATTAAGTAGGAACCAAAGCTGTAATGCCCCAAATGTGGGTTCAGTCATGGGTTTAAGCTTAGTTGTACCAGAGATTATGGTTGAGACACGTATCCTTGTGTTCACAGAGGTGTGTAAGAGCTTCAGGGCCACTGAAATAAGCTTTGTCCTTCAACTATCCCATATAGTCTTTTTGGGAAAAGAAGACAATACCTCTCCAAAAGAATGTTGTATTTTCAAATAATGAAATTGGGAAATGATTTCCAAAGTCGTGAACTAAAAACATCCCTGCTCTTGGGCTGCACAAAGGGCACATTTTTCCCATAGCATTCTCTCCACTTGAGCAGGAGCAGTAAGCAAATCCTCTTTAGCCAAGCCAGAAAAAGGTGAGGAGATGGTGATACTTTTTGCATAAGGGAATCAGCATGCTGTAACACCCAAAGTCTCAGGCTGGCATCTGTTCAATTACCTGGCTGCTTCTGGAGTCTTACCAGAGCCTGGGAGAGACAGAATTTACTCCCTGCAGCTGCTAGCCCGCTCCTGTTGCAGGGTGGAGAAAATCACCCGTGAGCAGCAAACACAGTGAGGCTGAACCTGTAATATTGGCAGGATAACTCAGGCTTATCAAGCCATGGGGTCGGCTGCCTGTAGGAGGGGAAGGGGGACAGGAGGCTGACTTGAACAGCATGAGCTGAAGTGCACTTGGAAAAGGAAATTGTCCGAGTATCTGGGTCTTTAACCAAAGATGCAAGCAGATATAAAGGAAGGTACTTGCAAATGGAGGGCAACACCTTTTTTAGCAAGCAAGGCATCTTTCTCAAAATCTGAATGTGAGTGTTCTTTCTGTCGTTGCTGTTGAATCCCTTTAAGTTCACAGACTGTGTTTTGTTCTTGTCAGCCTTTGTAAATACATAGCAATTCACGACTCACTATTGGAACAATGGAGTCACTTCAGCCTACCATCTTCTGATTAGAACCAAAAGAAGAGTCTGAGATTGGATTTTCTTGAGCATGGGTGTTGCTGAAGCCAGATAAACACTCAAGACCCTAACAGGATTTTAAACAGAAAAGCTCTGAACTAGAACAGCTCCACGGACAGTGAGATTTGATAAATTTCTGAGCAGCAGTAGCTTTGCCTTGGATTTCATCTTAGAACCGTGCTGCCTTCTATTGCCAGGTCATATTTCCTCAAAAAGTGTACTCTAATTAGCTGCTCAGAACCATCTCCATGGTCCCAAGTTAGCATTCAGAGTTTGTGTCAAAAGGAGCTTCAAGCACAATCTGTACAAATACGTGTTGGGATGGAACCCAAATTTATGTTCAGAAATGCTGATTTGTGAGGACAAATGGTTGCATTCAAGGAAGGACATGCTTCAAGACAAAAATGTCATGTTGTGGAACCTTAATTGCCCACTTATTTTTCAATGCCTAAACACAGCTATGTACGCTTGTGACTAATAATACTTTTTCTAGGAAGTTATTTGATTATTTATATTATTTGACTATTCAGAGAAATCACTGTTTTCCTGGCAAGTGTGCTCTTTCCCTTCAAAACTATGTAAAACCAATTAATAGAAAACACATCATTAGAACAAAATGGGAGCAGATGTGTTTCAGAGAGGCAGTGTGAATGTAGATCTCCATTATATTGCTTTCATTGGAAGAAGTTTTTGGAGAAGAATAAATATGTGACTGAGAGTAATGATAGAAGATTAGGAGGAACTTAACATGCCTTGGGAGGGGATAAGAGATAAGGACTGTCACAGAGAAGAAAGAAATGCATACATCAAATTGAGAAAATTGGTGGTTAGGAAGAGATAGGAAATTGAGATTTGCAATATGTAAGTGGATTTAGAGGAATAATGCACAAGGTGAACTGTAAAGAAGAGTTCCTGGAAATAAGGGTAGATTTCAGGTCTGGGAAGCAGTTGCTCTCCAAGCCTCAGAAGCAGCCTCATGTGTCTGATGTTCAAAAGACTGCAAATGACTGGGGTTGCTACATATCAAAACTGATCCATGCTAACCATATTAAAACCTCTATTGAAAGTCACTTCAAGCATATTCCAAATAAGCTAAAAGATTAAAGGAGACCTGTTGATCACAGCCTTGAACCTGAAAGCTATTTATAGTTCTGAAAACGAGTTGTGTTCAGGAGCTTGGGCTTCTAGCTGGCTTACAGCTACTTCTGGTGTGGGAAGACAATACCTCCCCTTTTCTGGATGCAAGGAAGTGCTTTAGTTGGTTTCTTTGAAGGTGACACCTCAAGTGACCTCTATATACATTCAGTGACTTAGACTGAAAGACACCCCCTCTCCATTGCCATTCCATGCATGTAATCTCCCCGAACGCCTATTCATGAGCCAAGGAACACTGCATGGAACAAAGTGCTAAACGTGGGTATTTGAAAGGATGTGCAGGAGTGCACATTTATCGTTTATTATCTCCCTTAAGCAGTCCTGTTATTCAGGAGCTCTAACAGCCATCCATTATTCATCAGCTGTCTTTCTCCTCAGCTGATTGCAGAGCAGAGTTGCAATGTGGAACAGCAGCCTTGCAGAGTGTGAAGTGGGATGGATACTAGATTATGCAAGGGAATTATCTGCTCCAGTAAAGGTCTGGTTTCCAGGGCTTCTGGCATAGCTAAGCAGAAAAAGTAAGTGCAAATGTATGGACATAATGTTATACCTGAAAAGATTAAGATACTAATGCCATGAGTAGCTCCTTCCAGTAGAACTAAATCCAAGGCAGCTTTTGCTAAGGCATTCTAATGTGGATGAGCTCTCATCCTGCTTTGGAAACTGCCTCAAGCGCACAAAACACCAGGAGTTCCAGGCGTTCCAGCCTGTTTGGCCTGAAGCTGGGTGGCTCCTAGGGCACGGTGTGGCTGTAGAGCAGATGTGCTCTCAAATGCTGGCTTTGTGTGCTGCAGGTGCCAGGTCAGGGGATTTGCAAGAGCCACCTGTCTGTCTACTCTTTGCCTCAAACTTAGCCAGCAAACATTCACCCTATAGTGCCAGTTGAAAATGCCTTTCTGGAACAGAAAATGTAGGAATTTGGATCCCTTGGCTTATATGTAAACACTTAAGGGTTTGGCACAGTGGTTAATTTTCCTGCTTTCTAAGGGTATCCCCGTTCAGGGATGTGTAGTAGCCCTTCCAAACCCTTCCAGCTTGGTTGCCCCATGATGATCACGTTGACTTCTGCCTTACAAAGCAACCTACACCACCTCCTCTAGCTTTCTGTAGGGGCAAACACAGCATTTCAGGACCTTCTACCACATGTGCTGTATGTAGGGATTTAAACCCCAAGCATAAATATATTGATGTGCCGTGCATGTAATTTACCTTGCCTGCCTCAGGCAGCAAATATCACACGTGGCAGATCAGTGATTGAGGTAATTGATAGTCGTGCAGGAGATTGGAAGAGCTGTAGGATATACAATGTAATGAAACAATTTTGACTTACTCAAGTTTTCAGCCTTGAAGCAAGAGGGCACAAAGACTGTGGTTAATTACAAAAATGAGTAGTGTCTGTCAAAGTGTTTGAAGCCCGTGTCACACAGCTTTGTGCATGAACTGTGATTAATATCAAGCTCACTTGATGGCCTGAGAACTTCCCACCACTCCTACAAGCAATGCAGACCTGTTGTGCAGAAATTCATTTGTGTTTCGATGTTTGTAATAATGTGACTGTTATGAAAATAGCACCACAGAATAAAATAGCAAGAACGGGGATTAGCTATGTAAGGTCAAAATCTTTTGTTTTCTGAAGGTACACTGATATCTTGCATAAGAGCCAACGATTTCTCTGGGTAATGTTCGAGCAGAATTGAATTTTTTTGATTATATAATCAACTCAGCCTTAAACAGCTATAACCACCTACTAAAATGGAAGTATTTTATGAGAAATCAGCTGTATAAGGAGACTTCAGAACATTTTAAAGCAAGTGGGTTTTTTTACCTTTTCTTTTAACTGACCTGTTAGTCCAATGCTGCTTCCTTTGAGAGACCTTTTAGGCGAGGCTGCCAGCAATAGACTTCTCAGCTGTGAGTGCTGCAGGTCAATCTCTGTGCTCAGGGCAATGGACAAGAAAAGTGCAAACCAGTGATCAGACTGCCCACTCTTGCAAGTTGCAGATAACTCTTTGTTCTGCTTCTCAGCCTTACAGACCCTCCTTGGCTGCATGATATTGTGCCAATAGCAGTATGAAGGTGCCTTGTTTCAAATACCTCGTATGTGAATCAGGCTCCAGGATGCCAACCAAGCTGGTTCACGAGGAGGGATGCTCCTTTCTTTGGTGCTGCTTGAACTTCATCACCCTGCTGTGATGCTTAATGGAATCGTTGTGCAAACTGTGAATGCTGATTTTTTTATTTTTTTTTTAAGCCAACTACCACAAACGGTTCTGTGCTTTCAATCAGCTGTAGGCCGATAGAAATCTTGTCACACTCCATCTTTGGAGGCAGCTAAACGACAATCCAAGCAGGCATTAATATATTTATATTCATAAATATGAATAAATATGCTAAAAATCTCTACTGAATTAAACTCCTTGTCCAAAGAAGACTGAATGGGATGGCCTACGAGGAGCTAATTTTTTCCAGGACAAGGTTAGGGCAGCTAAAGGAACCTGTACTTTGATTTAGATGCTGAGTTCACATACTGTGACCAAGGTGTTTTAGGGACAGAAAAATCTCATGCTAAGTAGCAAACAAGGAGGGCCTGAGGAGCTTGAAAGGACTTTAGGAGAAAGTTATTTTTGCTGATCTGTACAAGGCCAATATCTGTGAAAATCGTGAACATTTGCAGCATACTTTGCTTGGCCTGTAGCAGATATGTCCAGTGACAGTGAGGTGGCAATCAAGACCCAAGAAAGCAAAATGGTCCTTATGGGTGGAGTGTATTACTGGAGTGTCACTCACTGCAGACTCTTCCAAGAAGAGCCTGAGAATGAGCTGAAGAAGCAATGTCTGAATTGTGCTTAGTGGCTGAAATAAGCTGCATTCTTCCAAGTTCTGCTCCTGGCCTAGCCTAGCATGACATGAGATACTCCATCAAATTCCGAGTTGGTTAGTTTATAGCAACAAGTGTAGATTTAACAGCAATATATTCAAGGCAAACTTACATCATCAGTATAAAAGGATAAGCAGGTGAGGTGCCTGCAGCCTGAATTTCTCAGGTAAAGTGTGCTCTAAATTAAACCTGCAGTAGAGCACTCAGAAGGAAGCAAATATCTATTACAATAGGAGATAATTTTGTGATTTAAACCTAGCATCAAGTTCCCAACCAGGTGCACACACCTTGCAGGTGAACAAGAACTCCTGAAGAGCTGATGAGTTCTCCAGCTGTTTGTGCACTATCAGTCTGTTGTTATTTACTTACAAGACAAGAATAATTTAAGACCTAGAAACCCATCCTCACCCTCTTTGCAACACAACTCTGGGTGTATTTGATGTGTTTTGTGAAAGCTGACAGCCAGTCCACTGGGCAGTTCTTAGGTTGCTACTGAAATTTCTTTGCAAGGTATTGTTGATGCCTTAGGATTTTAGCTTTTATATTTTTCATGTATTTGTAATCCTGCAGTTCTTCAGTGAATAACTCCAAACTCCACATGCAGTGTGAGCTGCTGTTCTCCCATTCTGGTCAGACACAGCAATTCCTCTCCAGGCCTGGGAATCAAGGACCCCTCACTGCCCCAGGTCCTGAGGGACAGAAACAAAAGTGAGTTGGGGGGAGCAAACTTGGGGTAAATGACTTCATTATCTGAAGCTGCAATTGGAAGATTAACCCCAACATGCAAATGGACCAAACTTATAAAAGTGTGAAACCCGTGACCCGTGGTCCATTTTGGGTGCAGCCCCTGGGGGGCTTCGTCTGCCCTAAATGTACCTGAAGGCCCTTCAATAAATAGAACTGCTTTTTATTCCCTTGGTTTTGTCTGTTTTTAGGTAGCCCAAAAAGGCATCATCATGACTGAGGACTTTTCAAAGGCAAGTAACACCCCCTCCTTTAAAGCATGATTCAAAGCCAGCTGAAATCAACACAGGTAACCTGATTGGAGCTTTGCATCAGGCACCCTCTGCCATCCCAGATGATATGAGGGAGAAAGAGATGCAAACTGAGAGTTTGGAGCAGCTTTCCATGCTTCTTTCTTGAAGATGCGAGGGAATAATTACAGTCTGAGACAACTTCTTTTCCTGCTCAATGTGGATTTAAAAAGAGTTTTTATTAATGCAGCCTCCTGTTTAATGGGCAGTGCAAAACTTCTTTGTGTTCTGGAAACCTGCCTATCCAAAAGGTGTGTCTACATTCTCTAGGACCAGGAGACACCTGCAAAGAGGTGAGCTCTGGTGAGGCCTGAATATCTCAACAGCTTCCTCTGTTCTGCAGAAGAGCTTGAGTTGATTCAGCATTTAATTTAAAAGTCTGATTTGTCATACGCTGATAACAAAGTTCATTATGAGTGCCAGTAGTTAATCTTAGAAAATTTACAATCTGTTGAATGTAAAACTATTGCAGCACTGATATTTCCAGTGCAGATGGAGACCTTGTGTCCTTGGGAGATAATATGACTTTACCGTGGTGAAGCCAGAAAAATTAGGTATATTGCATCCAGGCCAGTGATGGTATGTCTTTTTGGATCTTGGAAGTCAGAAAACTTAAGTCAAATATTTAAAATAAGAGCTACCATTTATTTTACCATTATATTTGATAACAGTGAGCAGCCTTTGTAGAATGCCAGAAGAGTCTCTTTGCTCTTTTACAGTATAAAGGCAAATGGAGATATGAAAACTGGAAACCTAAAATGCAATATAATATATTTCAGATTTTCCAACACCAATAATTCAGCTTTTAATATTTCAAATAAAGCACATTGCCATCTTTCAAAAATAATATTGATAAATATATTCAATTCAAGGTTAGTTTAGCCACAAACATTTCAACTAATTTTTCGGAAACATACTGTTGTGGTGGCAAGAACTTCTATTCTTGAACAGTCATAGAAAATCTGGGTATCTTCTACGGTTGTTTACCTAAAGTTTGCCTATGAATTTTAAAAATTCAGTATGATGAAGTCACAGTACAAAAATAATTTGAATTTTTTATAGCCTCACAAAAACCTGCTGCAGTTTGTGCTTGACTAGTGTTGAATGAGGCATGAACTGAAATCCAGCTGTGACTGTTTTGATTTTCATTCATTGTTAAGTTGCACGTCCAGTTCAACCAATCCTTTCCTGTATGTCAATCTATCCCAGAAAACTTCATTGCATTACACCTTTAAACACTACCTGTGCAAAGGTGGCAAAAGCAGAGATTTTTTTCTTTGGAATATGGTTCCAGTAAAGCGCATGACATGCATTTAAAAACCCCCTGCAAACCCAAGAACAACAGAAGATAGATGGTCATTTGAATCATAGCAAGCAACTGTCAGAACAGGAAAATCCTCCATGGTTGCAGCAAATAGTTTGAATGTATTTGTATTTTAAATTTACCAAGTCAAAACAGATCATGCCATGACACAGTTTGGCTCTGTAGTTTCCCTGGTAGCTGAGGCAATTTCCAGATGAAGGAAGGACAGCTATGGAATTGTTTAGGTTGGAAAAGCCACTCTGCCCCCCGGTCTGCAGCTCTGCAGAGGGCTGCTGTGACCCAAGGGCAGAACCTGGCACTTCAGCTTCTTGAACTTCATGCCATTGGCCTGGACTCATGGATCCAGGCTGTCCAGATCCCTCTGCAGGGCTTTCCTGCCCTCCAGCAGGTGGGCACTCTGAGCCAGCCTGGAGTATCCTGCACACTGACTGAGGGCTCCATCTTCTCTGGATCATGGAAAAAGACATTGCACACAGCTGACCCCAGTACTGAGCCCTGGGGAACCTCACCTGTGACCAGCCCCAGCTGGATGTCACCATCCCCTCTCTGGGCTCAGCCATCCAGCCAGTTTTCAGCCAGTGGAAAGTGCTGCTGTCCAAGCCAAGGGCTACCAGCTTTTCCAGGAGGATGCTGAGCGAGTCAGTATCAAAGGAGTTGCTGAAGTCCAGGGCAATATCCTCATCCCCTAAGGGGTCTTCTTGTCAGAGAAGGAGATCAGGTTGCTCAAGCCCAACCTGCCCATCATGAATCCATTCTGTGTGGGCCTGATCCCCTCACTGTTCTATAGGTGCTGTCTGATGGCCTCCAAGGTGATTTGCTCCACGGTGAGATCACAGGCCTAAAGTTCCTGGGATTGTCGTTCCGACAGTTCTTGCAGGTGGGCATCACATTTTCTAACCTCCAGCCAGCTGTGACCTCACCAGTTAGCCAGCACTGCTGGGAAATGGTTGAATGTGGCTTGTCTGTGTTTTATCTCCATGCACTTTAACCTGCTTGCCCTATTTTGCTCTGTTCTGGAAAGATCTATGCCATGAGACTGCAAGGAGCATCTCTGTCAGTCCGGGCTGCACTTCCTGCCCAGCTGTGCAACGTGTTCCAAATCACCTCCTGACAGTGGCATCTGGGGGAAAAACACCAAAGTTGTATAAATGGAATACTCAAAGCGCATATTTTGGCTTCACTGCCTGCCCAGGTGCTGTACATGTGTGAAGGCTGACTGTAAATGCCACGTGAGGCAGGTTTACACTGGCCTACTTAGATGTTTGTTTTTTCTCTCAGAACAGCAGTCTTGTGGTACTTCCATGTTTCTGTTTGGGACTGAATGTAGTGAGGGGTTGAACAGAAAGCAGGACATTGTCACCTCACAAAGATCAGGGCTGGAGCTGTGTTTGATTAGGGATATACAGAGCCTGTCATTTCAGTGGCTTGGATGTTGGCTTGAAAGCAAACCTCACTTATCTTAATGTTGACAGTCAGTAAGGTCAGAATGTAATCCATCATTACAGAGTCACTGTTCCTTGTAATCATGCTATTTATCCTGAAGGACCTGGAAAGACATCTATACTTTACAATTCCTATCTTTCAGGAATTATAATCTCTTGTTGGAATTGCTTTCCTAGGAGAACTATCTTGCTGTTTTCTGCTGGTCCCTGTTAGTGTTTTCTCCTCTTGCAGTCGTGATCTTTCAGTGTCCTGCCTGATGAAATCAGTTTGAGGTAATTTCAGCCAACTCTCTACGGAATTTGTATTCTGGGTCAGCTCCCAGCTTTGCTTCCTTTTTATAGGCTGAAAATGCTGTGACTACCAACCAACTTGTGACAAAGCTGAACTTGTCAAAAGAGGCTTTAGCATTTTAAAAATATTGCTTCCTATGAAGAGAGAAGAAATGAGGGCTCTTAAAACAGCAGAAATCTCATCCCTGATAGTGCAATCTGTGCCTTTATCAGCTTCTCCAGATTCTCCCTTTATATGATTCAAGGAAGAACCTGTGCCATTTGTATTCCTGTCATTGGTGTTATGCTTCTTTTTGCAGAGAAAGGTAAGAGTGTCATCCAAAACAAAGTAGAAACTTGAACTTACCTCTGTGAAGCTCTTTAAGATGAGAAACTTCCTTCAGAGCAAATTAACTGATAGATACAGAGTAGAAACCTTTCACTTATTCAGATCATCAGGATGAGAGTATGTTTATTGTTCTGTACTATGTGTAATGTGTGTGTATAAATATATAGTGAAGAAAAAATTTAAATTAACTTATAAAACTAGTTAGGAAAAGTTTTTTTCAAAGTCTTTGATAAACCTTTGAAGTGAATTTCAGGTTGAAGTTCTGTTTGAGTGTTTGCATTTATCACATCATCCAGTTCCTGGTGAAGGAAAACAGTGGAAAGAAAGACCTCAAAAAAGAAGAGGAAAAAATAACAAACTGAATTGAATGTAAATTTATATAAATAACTTTAGAAAGCACAACGTTCTTTGAAAAGCATGAGGATTTTAACCAGATTGTGTGATTAAAAACTGGGTCAATCATGTTTTTTTGTTAAAAATGTAGACATTTGGGCTAGTTCTGATTTTAGTATCAAGCATGTAAATGTACCATTAAGAAACACTTTCAGTCTAGCATTTGAATTTCCAGAAATAGTGCTTAAAATCCTACTTTCCTGTAATTTGTGGTGAAAATCTTGTGGCTGAGTTTTTTTCAAGGGCATTAGGAGATGTTTGTACCAGTGAATTCCTGGACTGGCAGTTAACGTGGAGAGCTCAGGAAACATACTTAGCTCTTGAGCAGATGCAGTTTAAATGTGTGACCTCTTCCTAAACCTTTTAAGGACTGAATTTTTTTTCCTCTGACGAAATTATCAACAATAATACAAATATTTGTGGCTGTCTACTGAAATTTTTCAGAGCCTGTTTGAATTGAGGAAGAAGCAGCATAAGGGAAGGAATTCTGAGCAGAGCTCACCAGTGTCGCCAGATACTTCACAAATGTGTTTATAAACCAGGAAAGGAGGCTGCTTCTCCCAAGGCTAAGAGGAATGAATCACTGATGTGGGAGGTATAGTGTCATCCAAGAAAAGAGAAACTCTTCTCCTTTGCACCCAGGCCAGCTGCTCAGCAGGTTAAATAATGCTTTCAGATGTGCTGGTGTGCTGCAAAGCAAGGCAAACCTCCTCAGCTCTTGGTGTTGGACTACATCAGTCACTCTGGTGTTTATACAGGGCTTCACTGCCCTGAGACACACACATGACAGATGTGAAAAAAACCCAAACCCCACATTTGCTGATATTCTTCTGTCGCTTCTGGGTCCGAAACGCATGAAGGTGTGTTTCCATCTACAAAGTAAGAAGAGTGTTTACATTTATAACCATTTCTTGGTTTCACCTTAAACACCTGTAAAAATAACCAATCACCAAATAACCTGTAAAAAGTTCTAACAAAATGCTGTCATGCAACTGGAAATCTGTAAAAAATGTAATTTAGAATGTACTTGATACTAATCTTTCTTCTTAGGGTTTGGTTAGGAATCCTCTAAGATTTGTCTTGGACCTTGAAATAGAAGACCATGACATGGTCATGCCCAGTTTTGTTGCTGCCTCTCATAGAGGACTTCAGAGTTATTGTAAGGACTCAAACCCTCACTCATTTCCTTGCTCAGTGCTTCTGTATGCCTGCATTTTATTTTCAGGGTGGAACTCTGTTTGTCTCTGCTCTACCTTTTATATTTCAAGTTTTCCCTTCATTTGTCCAATCATTTCTCAGACATTGAATTGCAATCTTCAAGGGACATTGAAATTAGTAAGGGTCTTAAGATTATAAAATGTCCTGTAAAGGTAATTTTCACTTGTCAGTTGATCCAAATTTTTAGAGCATAGGCTGAGTCAGGTACTGTCTCTTATATGCCATCCTAAATTTATATTCAGTACTGGAACAGGATCTTCACTAGAGGCAGGAAGAGGTATTGGCCATTAAAAAGTAATATTATACTGCACTAGAAAAGGTTATATGAGGAGCCCCTGATTTAAATGGGAGTAGATGAGCTTACTTTTTTATTTACAGCACTGTAATTCTGGAAAGAAATTTTTTTTCAATCATTTATAGAACTTCTACTACTTTTACCATCCTGACCACCTATTGGCCATTGTACTCTCAGTGTAATTAGTATGATATAGAGCACA
>WAAG01076212.1:15787-28745 GCA_013390105.1 Tichodroma muraria | reverse complement strand
AGCAAATTTATTTCAGCCAGTACTATTTGCGTGTAGGCCAGGCTACAGAGACAAGTGCAAACTGCAAAATGCAGCACTAATTGTTGGTATTATTGCTCCCAGAAAGTAAAGAAGTAATTAGTTTGAATAAAGTTTTCATTTGTTAATGAAAAGCACACATGCAACAATAAAGCTAGCAAACAGTGTTTTGTTTACATGATAGTTTTCCCCAGGCAGCTGTTATGCCATTAGTGATGAAATGTCATTGTTGCATTACAGTCATAGTGTGAAAATGTTAAAATGTAAATATATTTAAACATCTTGGGGATATTGTGATTATTGATAATTTTTACTTCTATTGCAACACGGATAGAAAAAAAACCCTTCACTTTCCATTTGCAACCTTTTTTCTCCTTTCCTTCCGTTTAGGTTTTTAGGTGCCTGAAGAATTTAATGCTTACTTATGTCAATGGGCACGCTAAGAAATCAGTCCTTTATTTTCAATATAAAACCTACAGATTGGTAAATTCTGTGCTGACAAAAGATTGAGATGACTCCCCTTCCATCCTAATCATCCACAACCAGCTAAATGCACCTGAGTAGTGGTCAAAGATGTGTGTAAACTGAATCATATTCCAAAGTTTCCAATGCGAATTCCCAGGCAAAAGGCAGAACTCAAGTTTCCTGACATGAAGGCAGTCCCCTTAGTAAGAGTGACCTGAGTTTGAAGAGAGGGAAAATGCTTTTTGGTCTGGAGGATATCAGAAAATAGCCAGATCAGAAAGCCCTTTTCTTTTCTTTTGGTCACTGGGATGTAATCATGATGTCATCTGTAAGTAAGAAGACATTTCTGTGAAACACTGCTCCACCATCCCCAGGCCTTCAAAGCATTTCTTAGCAGAAAATTGGAAGCAATTGCTGAAAAACTAATTCTGTACCTCTTTCTCCACAATACACAGGAAGTCACCGAACAGTGATGATCAGAGGCCACTGAAGTGTAAATGCCACTTGAATAGCCTGGACAGATGGGTCTTTTCATGGAGGGATTAGACTATGGCTCTGTGTCCTGGGGAGGGAGGTAGACAGGAGTTGTGAGCACACACAATGTCTCTGGCTTCAGAGAGAGACGTGGGTCTTGTTCCTTGCTCAAGGTTCTCACCTCTCTTGGGGGAACACTTTTTGACTACCATATTCAGAAAATGCTTTCTCAACAAGCTCTAGGACAGTTAGAGATGAACAGCTCTTCCCATCAGTCACAGCATTCCCTCTTTCCTTTCCACCGCCCTCTCTCCTTCCTCCTCTCAGGCACTGTACCTTTCCCAAGATTCCTTCCAGTGCAAGACAGGTCCCAAGGCTGTTCCCTCCATCCCCACACCTCCCAGCTCTAATCCCAGGAGCTGCAGAATTTGTGGCTGCCACGTGTCTTTGAATGCTTAACATACTCTGCTGTCTTGCTGCTTTTCAAGGATCTGATTAATTACTTAAAGTTTACAAAGTATGTTGAGGGTGAAAGGAACTCTAATATCAATGGTAAGTACCATGGTTATTTACTTCTCTGGCTTTTCTCTCTTTGTCCTAATAGACAGAAATTGGTGGCCAACTGAATTTTGATGTATGAACAAAAAATTGCATTTGGCCTGTGGAATTCAGCAGAATGGGACACACACACTCACTGTACTGTCACACTGAGGAGGCCCACATTTAATTTTTGTCATCATATTCTCATGTGGTGGCCAAGACTGTTTCCAGGTAGGCATAACATTTCAGTGACATGAATTTAACACCAAACACTGCTGCTGGTTTTATAACTATTGCTTAACAAAGCAGCCTGACCTTGTTCTGGTGAGGAAATGCCCAGGTAGCAAATTCCCACCTGACACTGGGGCTCTGCTGCAGCAGCAACTCAACCAGAGTCTGCCTTTCCCCCCTTATGCCTCCCCTTCCTCTTCACCCCTGCTAGAGCTGCCCAGCTTGAGAATTCGTCCTCTGGGTTGAAGGATAAAATGCATGAAGGGAAGTAAAAGACAAAAAATCTCAGCGAACAACTTTCCAAGAATGTACTGGTGCAAAATTCCGCTCTTAATTACATTAATATTAAAGGACACACGGAAGATACTGCAAGAACAATTCTTTCTGAACACTTCAATAAATGAGCATGGCTTTCCTTTTCCCACTTCAGAGTGGTCTCTATTAACCTTTTAAACATTTTAATTGTTTCTAATGTTTCATCTAAGAGGAATCTTATAGTGGAGAAAAACTGTTGGGCTGGATTTTCCTTGAGTAATTCTCAATGGAAATTCTCATTAGAGATCTGACCTTACACTTAAAGAACTGCAAGGGAAAAAAAGTAGAATTAATTAGTCACATTATTTTTCCTCCAGCATATTTTAAAAATTTGCAGCTGGAGAATGGAGGAGATGGGGCTCATCCTGCAGCCCTTTCACACAACAGCTGTTGCAGTAATGACTCCAGGAATGCAGACAGGGAGAGCAGCATCAGGCCCTTAAGCACAAGATAGGCATAAACCAGGCCTGTGGAGGCACAGATCAAGGCTCTTGTTGCTGTATCCTGAGCACTCATTCGCCATGGAAGTCAGTGGGAGCTCCTGAAGAATTTTACGGGTACCAGATTGAAAATGACCAGTGTTTCATGGCACGTGGGCTTACCTCAGCAGCTGGCAGCCCTCCTAAGGGCACAGGGCATTGGTTCCCACCCAGAACACACTAGCTGCATGCCTACACAGTGCTAGGGATTTGAATTGTGTGTCCCATCATCTTACTCCAGAGTAACAGAGCTGAGAAGCCAGTCCTGAACATCTAATCCACAAGCAACTGTACTTCAAGTATCTCTTTATTTGCATTTCTATCCTGAGGCATCATTTATCATGAGAACTATTCAGTACACACAATTTTAGAGTTTTGTGCTCCTGACACTTCACCACTTCGGTAACTACCTCTCAAACCATGACTAAGATTTTGATCTGAGCCTCACGACTCAGCTGTGCTGTCTGCTCACTCCTAGCTCACATGTATGGAAACACCTTCTATCCTTCAAAAATCACCAGTTTTGAGAACTCCAACTGTTATTTCATTCTCACTACTACTACACAGATAGAATATAACTTCATGGCAAAACAGCAACAGAAGAAAAATCCCAAACAAACAATGAAACCCAACACAAAAAAGTTTGCAACAGTCATCCACATCAAACAAAATACCCTGTGTGAAGATAATAAAAGAAAGATTAATCTAAGTCATCATTTCAGAACGTCTGATTCCAGCTATCTACTATCAAGGTAAGAAGACCGACAACAACAACCACAATCAAATATTGTAATTATCTATTTTTCCTTCCTCTGTCTGGTGAACCTATTTTATATTTTCTTTCTTGACACGTGCAGTTTTATTCACGATTTTGAAGAAACACATAGCTGTTGTTTGAGATCATATCTGGCAATTATCAAAATGCAAAGCATTGTTACAGAATTTAAAAAAAAAAAATCTATTCCCTCTTAGTAAGACAAGATATTAATCAATGTAATTCCCTTCATTCAAAAAGAATTGCATAATTTACACCAAATCAGGATGTGAATGCTTTTGAAATTGCTTTACATTGTTTCACAGGTATTACCTATTCTAGACAAGGAAGGCATATTCTAGATTACCATAGGTATGATTAGCATAATATTTTCGTAGCCACTCAATTTTCAAGCTACCATTTGCTCTACAGAAGTTGGATTATCATGCTGAAAAAAAATCTGAGTTGCGGCATTGTGGTCAAACTCAAAAGTCCAACATGCAAAAGATTCACTTAGAACTGCTAAATATGGGGTAGGAGGACAGTCTGATCCATCTTTTCATAGATGCATGAATTAATTATTTACCTGTTACACTTGTGAGCTTTCTGTCTTTCTATTTTATTCCTGTAGTCATCAATAAGTTTCATTTAAATTGGAGCTGTCATTTCTAATGCCTACCTTTGCAAACATAATTAATTTAATTAGCAAATTATCTACTGGGGCTTTTGAAACTTTTTTTCTCCCTGGGCTTATTAAACATTCGCCAGGAGCAGCTTTACAGAGAGCACATCACATGGATGACAGTTATTTGAAGATCTCAGATTCATATTCCTTATTTCATAACCCACCTGGGTGAGCAAAGCCAGGGAAAGCAGAAGTACAGACTTCATTTGGCACCTTTGCTCATAGACTGGGATGGGGCTCCCACACTGGACACTTCAAAGGAACTCGAACATGCTAAACCTTACAGCACGGTACCTCCACGATGACCATGTTAGTTTAATTGACACAAGCAGATAATGTTAAGTATTTCACAGTTTTAACTAGCAGCCTGCCACAGAATCATATAATCACAGAACCGTATGTGTTGGAAAAGACCTCCGAGGTCACTGAGTCCAGCCTGTGCCTGATCCCCACCGTGTCACCCAGCCCAGAGCACTGAGTGCCACGTCCGGGCATTCCCTGGACACCTCTAGGGATGGGGACCCCACCACCTCCCTGGGCAGCCCCTGCCAGTGCTCGACAAGCCTTCTCATGAAGAAATTCCTCCTGATGTCCAACCTGACTCTCCCCTGGCACAGCTTGAGGCCATTTGATTGAGACAGCTCTCATCCTGTCCCTCGTGTTTGCTTGCTGTGAGCGGAGTCTGACCCCCACCTGGCTGTTCCCTCCTGTCAGGGAGCTGTGCAGAGCCAGAAGGTCCCCCTTGAACTCTTTTCTCCAGACTGAGCCCCACCCAGCTCCCTCAGCTGCTCCTGGTGCTCCAGACCCTTCCCCAGCTCCATTCCCTTCTCTGGACACTCTCCAGCTCCTGAACACAGGACTTACAGTGTGGCTTCACCAGTGCCCAGCACAGGTGAACAATCACTGCTTTCCACTTCCTCCACCGCCTAAAGTGCAAATTTCAATCTAAAGAGGATGTGGAGGGCCTGAATTTGAGGTCCTTAACATTGTCTAAACCAGGCACAGCTCTGCTGAAGCTGCTGCCAGGGTGGTACATGCAGGACTGTCCCTAGGGTACGGGGCCACAGTTACAAAACGTTTCCCAAAGCCATCCTGAAGGACAGACTCGGTGCCACTGGAAAGAGCAAATTTGGAAGCTCAGGCAGACACGACCTCTGGAGAAATGTGCCAACACAGCACCAGACCTGCCTGGCCTGAGCCTTGTGTGAAACAGCTTTGGGTCTCTGTGAGGTAGAACTCCCTGTTTGGGAAACACCATGCGCAGGACGCCATGAGCACAAGATCAAGACAGCTGCTTTGATTGCAGCAACTGACTTGTGCTCAGTCCAGCAGGTCCAGCCACTTGAGGACATGTTGGTGCCAGTGGGCACCTCGCTGTCTGCCACCAGCAAATTGTACAGATTAGCATTCTGTGCTGCAGTGGGGCTGGAGGAACCTCCTTGTCTCTTAGAGAGGTTGGGATGGCAGGTGGGAGCAGCTACAGTCAGACTGCAAACCCCAACATGGAACTTGTTTTTACTTCTCTCACCCACAGGTGATCCTGCCCTCCAAAGAGCAAAGCAGAGAACTATTCATATCAGATCACTTTGTTGGATATACGAATAGAAGATGAAAGATCAGTCTGCAGCTACTCCTTTGCAAAAAACAAACCAGAACTAAAAGTAGGAACTCAGGCTAGTGACACCCAAGTTTGACTCAGTGCTGACTCCAGTATCAGTGTCACTGTCCACTCAAGAGCCTTTTACTTTCACTGTCATTTCTCATGGATTGAGAGCACATAGCAAAAATACTACAGACCTAATGGCTTAGCCTTAAAACCCTCTGGATGGTGTACAGCAACACAGACTCCCTGTAGTTACAGTCAAGGCCAGATCATAGGTTGTTTAGCACAGGGACCTCACTTATTGTATTAAATTCATCCCAATCTTTTCTGTGTAGCTGGACTGCTACAGAAGCATGCAAAGAGACATCAGGAGCTGACCACCTAGAACTGAAAATCTTGCTTGCAGGAGAAAACAATTGAAAACTGCAGCCAAGTTCAAAATCCAGAAGGCATAAAATGGTTCTGTTTGCCTTTAAACAGTTCTTTCTGTGCTTGCCTGTACATGACAGATGCTTTTTCAATTTAACCATCTCAGAGCAGATTTCATCATACAAAGTAATGATGGCATGCACCTACAGAGAGCTGCTACTTTGAATGCAGTGCTGAGAGACAATCTATCTCATGAAGAAATGTGAATGCAAGGGAGAAGAATGTCAGCATTGTGCAAAAAAGAACCTTTGTCTGTTCCACACTCCAGAAATACCCATTCAAATAGAAGGATGATAAGATTTTAAAAAATAAGTTCAATTTAAAAAAACATTCTATCTGATCTCTGGGCTTTAAGCATGGCATAGCACCAAGTGCCTATTCCTTGTAAAGAATGTCCTTTGCTGTACCTTAAAAATCCAACAATTCTGAAAGAGCAAAAGCTGGGAAATGATTGTGAACGCAACTTGTTTGGATGCTAAATAGTGCTGAGCACCTAAAATGCCACCGATTTCACTGGAAGGTGAAAGGCTCAGAACTCCACGGAGCTAGGCTTTTTTCCTTTTTAAATGAGAGACCACTTCCCCTGAAACAACAAAGGTTTCTGCAAAGGAGGTGAGGGTTTTAATAGGGTTGGCAAAGTAGGCAGCAAAAAGGAAGAAGAGAAGACACTGTGTATATCTGAGCTGCCAAACATATTATCCCAGGGAAAATCAACAGGGCCTATTACTTTCTAAGCTAAGCTTGAGAGGACAGTATGGTTAAAGGCAGCTCCACCTGGCATCTGGGCACAGCTGTCCTGTGGCAGAGCATGGGCTCCCGAAAAAGCACCAATTCCCTCGGCTAGCTCGTACAAATATTTCTGCTGGAAAGAATCGGGTTGGATGTCATGTGGACAGACTACTGAGGAACCCAAATCCTGCCATGTTACCAGGGAGGCAAGCCTGCAACAGCAGCTGCTCCCAACAGCTTTGTTATAAATTTATGAAGCAGAAGTCCTGACACGGAAACCCAAGATGAAGTCAACTCCCTTATTCTGTCAAGTGGATATTTTTCTCATTATTCAACACTTAACAGGGATGACAAGATTAAATAGTCACTCATCTTCTGTGCCATTATACCTCCTGCATGATTGCTTCAAATTAAATCTAACAGTCAATGAAATAGTCAATATTTAATTTACTCATTGCAGGTGGCGATTTAGCTCCAGTTACGATATCATTTAGTGACAGAAATATTGGTATTTATCAGTTTTTATGACTCTTCAGAAGATATGGGGTTCCTTCATTAGGCAAAATGCCCACGCAGCTTTAAGTCATACGTCACTCTCTGAGTGTGGGTTTTGAACATCAGGGGCCAGTTCCTTTTCCCTGCTTTCCTGGGTGCTCACTACCAGTGAAGACACACAAGAGGACTGTGTGAGTTTCCCAAGAACCAGTAAGGTAATTGAGACACCTCTATTCTTCTAGGAGCATCCACTGCCTAGCTAGTGGTGCAGAACATTTGGATTTGGGAGAACCTAATATACCAGTGAGAGGTCAGGGAAATGAGGGTTAATTCCCACTTCTTTGACCTTTCTGGCTTACTTACATAAAAGGCATTACACAGGTAGAGGGGGGCCAACCAGAAACATTTTGGTGACATTCATTTCTGCCTTTTTTACCACACAAGAGTTCATCAACTGAAGACAGATAATTTTTGCCCAGTTTCTAGAGGAGAAAACAAGCAGCGATGCTATTGCTCCCTTTTAATGATCATGCTACAATCTTTTGCTTTTTGTTACCGCTGTTTGAGGTGAACAAAAACATGTACTTCAACTCCCTGATGAGAGAGACTATGCATTGAAACCCCTTCCTCCTGAAAAATGGGGCTTCTCCATATACCAGCAGTTACTGAAATACAGGAGACCTCATTACTGTCCTGCCATGGACAGCTCAGCTTTCGCTTAAAGGTCAGAAAACAGAAAGAAAAGGCACCACTAGGCTGAGTATTCAACTATCTCTCATCCACTCTGATGTTGAGAGGGAACTGGGGACCAAGTCTGCCCTAATCACCACACAGCTCAAAGGAATATTTGCTTGTATGAAGACCAGCATTGAAGTGACTCCCTGGGAGGTGAGTGAGGAAGTATTTGCAGGAGAGGGGGAGGCAAGTGAGCACCCACTGAAAGTTGAAACAGAGCATCAGCAGGTGAGCACAAAGACTTCAGCCCTTCTCCCCACGAAAAGCTACAGAAGCACATCTGTGGTTTGGGACCAAGGGGTATGCCTCTTATGGCTTCTCCCACTCCTTAGCCTGCTGGGAATTTCTGCCTGCAGAAAAATGCAGCAGAGTTGTCCCTCCATTGCCCTGCCTAGGGTGCCTCCTGTGCTCTGCACATCCCTCCCTCCTCGCTCCCCACTGACTGCAGCCACAGCTTCCTAACACGGATGCGAGCACACAAAAATTTGTCCCCTTTACCTGCTTGCACAGCCAGGAACAGCTCAGCCCCAAGGCAACAGCACAACATGTGCAATTACACAGTGGATACAGAAAGTTTTACAAAATGCCCTTTTGTTTCCCATAAGTGGTTTAGTGAAAAATCTGCTTTTGGATTAATTTGGGTAACAATCTGCTTTGCTAATCATGTGTTTGCATATACTTGTTTGGAAATCCATGTGTTGTGTATGTCATTGCAGAGCACACAGTTATCATACTTTGCTATCTGTTAATGCGTAAAGATCTGGTTGAAAAACAGGCACACTTAACAAAAATATCTCTGAAATTTTGTCTCCATTTTCCATCACAATCCCTTCAATCCGTTGGTCCTGTCATGGACATTTGAGCCAAACACAAAAAACTTTTCTGGTCTTCATTTAGAAATTTCTCTCTTCAAATTTTTGAACCAGACCAAAAGTATTTCTCATCTTTGTTAAATTGACATAGTGGAATAACAAGCTTGATACTACAAAGATTTTATGCTTCACAACACCAGAGTATTCTAATAGTTTTTATGGTGCATTGAATTTCCAGGTCTAAACACAAAGCCGGGGGGAGGGGATACTGCAGAATAAGGGAGAAAGATTTCGTAGCCATATGCTTATCCTCATAAAGCTGAACAGTCAATTAATGAGTTAATTTCCTATTTGTAGCTATTTGAAAATAAGATTGTGCCCATAGCTGAAGAGCCTTCTTCCTGCTAAGAGATCAGTTTTTATTTACCTGCACTTTGAAAGTGAGTCCCTATAAATCCTGGGTTTGTTGTTTATATTTATGCACGTGTTAATGATCCCACGTGGAAAACCTAGCTCTAACAATGGAGAGCCAGATTGGATCTTTGCCCCAAGCACCGTGGATCCTCAGCATCAGTATTGGAAGACAACCAAATCTCAGCCTCCTCTTTGCTGCTAGGAATTTGCTGCTGATCTAGGGCAGCAGTAAACCACAGTGCACCAGCCCCGCTCCCTGAGCACCTCGGGTGACCCAGGAGAACCCCACTGCTCCATCCACCTGATCATGGCCGTGGGAAGAGGCAGGAGGAGGTGCACCACACCTGCATGGCTGGATAGAAGCGCTGCTCCAGGGATCTGTAGGCCAAGTGATGATTTAGCAAGGGTTTGCTCTACATTTCTCAACGTGTGCATTTCCAACCTGACCTGGTGCTGGCCCACAGGTTGTCTGTATGTTGACATTCACTGTACCTCTGGCCGTTCTGTCACCTCAAACTGCTCCAAGATGCACCCATGCTTTGCAAGTGGCTGGAAAATCCCCCAGCAAGTCCATGAACGTTGCACAGAAGCGTAGGAGATGTGAAAATAGTTGGGCAAAAGTGTGCTCTGAGGATGGCGAGCTGCAATGCGTCAGTCAGCTCTTCCAAACTTCTAGCAACAGATAACAAGTGCCACTGTGAAGGGAGCACAGGTCTCCAAGCAGGAGCAGTGTGCCTCTGGCTGGGGAAAGGATGAGGGCTGGGAAAGCAGCAGCAGTAACCCCCTCCCCCAGTGAATGTGTGGCTCAACCCCACTTTACTTCATCTGCCTTCAACTGCTCTGCCCCACTCTGCCACCCACCCACATCACCACAACACCATGGGGCTCACTGGAAGAGGCCAAAGAGCACAAGAAATTACTCCTGAGCATCTGCCAGGGCTCCTCAGCCTGCAAACCTACAGGCTAAGCCTTCAGAAACCCCTCACTAAGGGTCTAAGGCAGATTTTTAAAAAGGCTTCACGAGTGGGCACTGAGCTGCTCTAGAAAATCCAACTGTTCTCTTCAGTGTGAGCTTTGAGTATTGAGTGCTTTGGAAAATCTAGCTGTAAATCCACAGTCCACTCCTTTTGTTTCATTAATTAGCTCTGGGGTTTAATTTCTCCATCTCACTTTCTCCTCTCAAGTGCAATACTATAATGAAGGCAGCAGATACAGGTTCCTGTTTCTGAGCACAACTCGACATGCTACCTGTGGTGATTCGCACTTAGAAATATATTCTGAGTTATCCCTGGCCTTCAATATAAATATGCCTCCAAAATTATTTCAAGTCCAAGTAGGCAAACGATTACTTGAATTTTAAATAAAGGCATTGCTAAGGACTGGTACAGGGATGTTAAAGAAAGACCACCTCTGGCTCAGGAAGCCCCTGAGCCACACATTGTGGGAGGCTGAGTGGAGTTTCCCTGTCTCCCTGCCCTGCCTCCCTGCCCTGCTCTAATTTCCTGTACCTGTACCTGTTATGGGCCACTCCACTCTCAAATCCTTATGAATGCTTTTGCATTTAAGAAGTCAGCACCAGTAGGAAATGAGGATCAAAAAATTTCATCCTCAATATTGTTTCAAGTTACCATTGCCAGAATAAAAACTACCAACTTGGCAGGGACATGATGAATGCTGACAAAGTTCCCACCTCACTGGCACCAGAAAGAATGCCTAACCTTGGACTTTCCAATATTTCCTAGCATTTCCAGAGCCAGAATCACTGCAGATACTACAAAAGAGTACTCTGGAAATTACATCTTAAAAGGAGTTTATTTCTCCAAACATCACAGGCAAAAATAGAAAGCTGGATGTAGTAAATTGCTATGGCTGTGACTGCAATTTGAAAATGAAGACCTTCAGTTCATATCTTCTCACTAACTTCCACTTCAGGGAAGCCTTCAGAATAGACAACATAGATGATTCTAAATTCTTTCAGGGATTTTAGAAACTTTTCTTTCACTTCAAAAGAATCTTACCCCTTACACTGCTTCCAAAACAATCATCACATGGGCTGTGAAGGCACAAGCTGGTATGAAGATAGAGATCAAATTTTGAAAGGTGCTCATCCTCTTTGATTTCATTGGGAGTTAAAAGCCTAAAAACCTCAGATTACAGTCTTGCAGTAGTATATAAAAAGCAATACTGGCAGCTCCAAACATTCAGAAATGCAAGACCAAGCCCCTTCCCACACACACAGGAACAGAAATGAGCTTGAAAACTCTAAGATGTGAGCAAAATACTTACAGGAGGGCTTCTGTAAATGAATTGAGGTTTTGAGCTTCTCTCCACTATCAGATGAGGTAAAAATTTTTAGTTTAAAATGAAAGTTTAATGTTTGCTGACAAAAGCTGAGCCTTAATCTGAAAAGTATTCACCTCTGTAAGATCTGTGATAAAATCATGATGGCTGCCAGCAATAAAAGCCTCAGAGTCCCAGCATTTTAAATAAGGACTTTGGTCTAGGTATGACACTTGGGTTAAATCACAAGCAGTAAAATATTTCTTTCATCTCATTCTAATCCCTTTTTGCCACCAGAGAGTCACAGAATCATCAAGGTTGGAAGGGACCTTTAAGACCATCCAGCCTCTGGATCCCCCAGTCTCCAATGATCAACCCATCACTGCACTGTAACCCATAAATCACCAGACCATATCACCCAAACCACAGTGGCACAGCTTGGAGTACCTCCCCAAACAACTCTTGGAATTGCAAGAACAAGATATCTGAGTCCACATCAGCCCAGGACAGAACACTTGCTGGACATACAGCCATGTCCAAAGTAAATGTGACTTTTCCACCAATTCACTTCAACAACCAAGAGACCTTTCAATGAAAACAAAATTAAAAAGCAAGATAGAAAACCCCCAGAAGGTCTTGTTGAATTCTGTAAACTATAGCAGGAAAAACCATGGGGCAAACGTCCCAAAATGAAAGGCAGTGCTTTGGGTGTGCACAACAAGAACCCCAACAGCACCACTGCCCAGTCACTCCAGCAGCTGATCTTGAGGTCATGCTGCCCCTTTGTAGCTGGGCAGCTCTACCACAGAATGGGGGT
Source organism: Tichodroma muraria (assembly GCA_013390105.1). NCBI lineage: Eukaryota > Metazoa > Chordata > Aves > Passeriformes > Sittidae > Tichodroma > Tichodroma muraria. The sequence goes on along the minus strand of WAAG01076212.1, from coordinate 16,470 downwards.
GGGGAGCTGAGGGGAGTCATGGGGGAGCCCCCCCGTGACAAACACAAGCCAAACTTTCCCCAAATGAATTTGGGGTGATCAATGAACCATGGCAGAATTCGTTCTGTTCCTAGTCCTGCCAAAAACTCAGATTAGAGATGCTCACTTCTGGAACTGACCCTGAAAGTCCAGAGAGAAGCAAAAGCTGATTCTGTTCTCAGCAACACCAACCTCTCACTCATGCCCCTGCATCTCATCAGAATCCCCAGTAATTCTGCAACTCATGCCAACAGGACACAGGATAGTAATTCCACAGGAGTGTCTCCAAAAGTAAACCAATAAATTCAGCAGAAAGAATGACTAAACTCAATATGATTAACCAACACAATAAATTCTAATGATCAAGAGGCTTGGACCAATATTTACCAGCACCTGCTGTTGAGTTTATCAGAATACAGAACTCTTTGTGCATGGAGGAGATAGTCTGTTATCACACTGCAGCTTGTCTTTCACACCACATGCACCACTTACTACACAACTGAAGCACAGCTTCACAATTTTATTCAGCTGGTCTGCCACAAAAATTCAATTTAAAAACTGCATTATTGTAACTTGTGGATATGGATCCCTTGTCACTTCATATAAGCACCATTTCTTCACATTTAAGGTACAATTTTAGTGGCTGGTTTCCTTTTCTCCCCCAC
>WAAG01076212.1:2652-15765 GCA_013390105.1 Tichodroma muraria | reverse complement strand
TACTGAAGTTTTTCTATCTGCTTCTCTGTACTTTTGTCATCCTTCTGGCATTCTAAGACAGGTTGTACATTTTTAGAACCTGTTCAGTCACTGGAGAGGCACATCCTTGCTTAATGTGAAGGAAAGCAGGGAAGAATCGCTCCAGGTACCATGGAAGGGGTTTAAAGACATTTTGTTGCTTTCCCTGATTCTCCAATACTCAACAATATAGCATGAAAGCTAAACAGATACTTCAAGAACTGGCTTCCTAAGGTCCTCAGCTCCAGACAGATAATTTCACACTATCAGAAGGTGAGACATGAGCCTCCTTGAGTGTGCAGTATCCTCTCCTGTGAGGAGGTGTTTATACCTTGCTGGGTCCCACACCATGTTGTTACCTCCGCTCCCCTATCACCCACTCATCTATATGGTCCTTCTTTGTAAGAGCTAAAGCTCAACTCCATGCAAATGCCATTGTCAAAACTCTGCCAGCCTTTCCCTTCCAAACTCTCTCATTTTCCAAATCTGAAAGTTCTATTTCAGCCAATTTAAAAACAGACTTCTCAGAGCTGAAAACATGGGAAATGTTATTGATCCTGTGATATTTCCACCAAATATTAACTTATTTTGTGTTTTGAAAAATGCACTTCATCATTCTGAACTCATCTGTATGAGTTCTGGCTCATACATACACTCAGCAAGGCAGAGTCTGTGCCTTTTTCAGTTTCCAGATGGGACAGTGGCCTGAAGGCTGCTTGGACTTGCACCACAGCCTGAAAGCCAGGGAGAAGCAGTGTCAAAGTGACCTACATTTTTGTCACAATTCCTTAGCTTGACAGAAAATCAGCCAGTCTTGAGGCAGCATCTCAAAATCCTCTGACTTCATTCTGTGCTCTCAGAGAACCACAGTGCTGAGTGGAGAACAATAAATAAGGAAGATGCTCTGATAAGGGATGTCCTAGCAGGCAGGCTGCACAGGCTGGAGAGTCTGTGTGGAGGGCAAGACTTGATGCCAGATGGGATTTAATCCCTATTAGGATGCTGTTGGCATTTTTACAGGATGTGTATGAAACTAAAAGTAGTGGAGTAACACAGATATTTCTTTGTAATACAAGATTATATTAGCAAAACAAATACTGCTAACTGAAAGCTGCGTGGTTGTGGGGAATGCCTCCTTCATCCTAATACACCCTCTAAGATAACAAGGCCAATAAGAAATCAATTTTAAGTCAATAATATTCACTCTTCCTACCATTTGCTTCTATTTCGCTCAGTTCAAGCACTGACAAATCAGTTTCCAGTTCAGAAATGCTGTCATGATGCTGCTGGACACTGGAACACAGCACTAGAGCCATGTGAAGACATGCCAATTCTGGCAGTTTAAATACATACCAGCATGATTTCATTTTCAGTGACATTTCAGTTCCAAAAGATCATGATATAAGAAAAAAGGCAAACAAAGTCTTGACTCTAAACATTTGTTCACTTTGAAATACAGCTCAAGAAGGAATTCTGAGATTGCTGACCCAAATTTTCTCCCCTAGCATTTGGTTTGCATGGGTAAAATTACTGTTATCAACAGTGCCATTCCTAATTTAATAAAATTGAAACCAGAACCATTCATTCTGTTATGGTCCTAAGAAAACTGTGCTTAAGCAGTGAAGAGGTCACATATGGTGTGTGGCAAACTCCAAAAAAAGACAAAGCCAACTCCTAAATGCCAAAGTTCATGAAATCATGCTGGTATGTATTTAAAATTGCTGACACCACTGAAGAGCTCCTGAAGATCTGCACTGACCTCTGACAGGTGACTCTGAGGTCTTGAAAGTCCAGAAATGATTCAGTTGTTACAGTTATTCACAAAAGCACAGCTGGACTTTTATTTGCCCAAACATCACAGCCAACTCAGCAACAGCTTCCCCACATTTGTAACACAGACAAGCTGTGACTCGTGACTCCCTGAGTGCCTTAACCAAAACATCTACTGAGTGGAGCAGCACACCTCAGTTTTGAGAGGCAGAAAATGCAGAAAGCACTGACTACTGTGGCACACTGTTCTAGGGAACCCCTTCCTTCTCGTACCTTTGACCTCTCAGAAATATAAGTTAGCGCTTTCAGCACTTGGGATCCTTCTTTAAAAATGCCAATAAACAGAATGATGCAGTCAAAGTGGTGCAGTCAAAGAAGTATTCTTGCTGAAGATGAAGAGAATGCCTTCTTCAAGAATCAGATAATGTCCACAGTTAAAAACACACAAAGCTGCAAGAAGAATCCAAGAGTCCTGGCTCCCACCCCATACTCTACTGCTTAAAAAGTGTTTTCCATAAGCAATTGTGAACAGAAGATTTAAAGCATTCCAGGTGCAGGTCTACAAGCACAAACCCTGGTTAGAGTGGAAGGTAAAATCAGTTTACAGCAAACCATCACACAATTGAAACTCACAGCAAAGTCCTCATCTCTCAACCTCATGGTTGTATTTCCTTGAGGATTTTCCATGGTTGGATTTCCTTGTATTTAAGAGGTTACTTTCTTATGACAAAGGGAAAATAACAATCTGTGGAACAGAATTTGTAAAGTCAAGATTATTGATCCCAAAACAGTCTCAAGCAAATAAAATGGGCTTCTAAGTGATTGTCAGCTCCTGGAATACCACACCTCACAACGCTTGCAAGATTCCTTACAGTTTACAAAAACTCCTGCAGCAGTTGACCATCATGATAAAGTATCAAGGTCTCCAGTATATCTTCTCAAGTCCTTCTACTCCCAGTCTGCTTGGGATAAACTGCACACCCAACAGTGGTAATTATTACTGATACATGTACATTGTTGTCTTACTCCACACAATTTACCAAGTGTCTTGTGTTGAAAAAAGAAATAACACTCTATTTCTTGAACTTCATTTGCTCATTTAATCATCACCAGTAGGTGAGATTAAGTATTTTCTTAAAATGCAAGAAAAAAAAGACATTGTAGTACTTCTAAAAAGAAACAATCAGCTCTAAAAGACACTGTTTGAGCATAAATATCCCTTTCTGCAAAGTAAGAACTGCTTTGATCTCTTTGCTGCAGTTAATTGATACATTTTGTCATGTCTGAGCAGGAAGGGATGGGGAGGGGGGAGGGAGGAATCAAAACCAAAAGACAAACAGCCTGAAATTTTAACAAAGGCCGCAGAAAACCATTTCTTCTTTCACATCCTGTACTTATTCTTTCCACACTGGTCCTGGAAACAAACCTCCAATTTTCAAGGCAAAGGACACCTAGGGGGACTTTGGAGGCAAACTATTTATCTTCTTGAAGTCCCCTTTCACAACATTAAACCAATGTGCAATATTAATTAAGCCACACAAAACCCCCTCCAAATCTACTCCCCTCATCCAACCACTACAAAAACCAACCATTATTTTGTTCCACTAATCTTTATGAAGGTATACAAAAAGGCTGAGTCTTGATATGAAGTTTGCTGAGATTTTTCCCCATGCAGAAATGGCAGGGCTGAAGCCTGAGTTATCAATGAAAATGCAGTTTGGAAGTTGAGGACATGCAGGTTCGGGCTCCTGGAGGGAACATGCCCCAGTAACCAAACTAAAGAACTGCCAGGGTAGATGGATTGCTCTGCCAGGGAATCTATTTAACAGTTCTACCCCGGCCTGTCTCTGCAGGGAGACAGTTCAGAAAAGGAAAGCTCTGTTTTAATAATCCTAATGCTCTGGGCAGTTAAGAGGATGCATAAAAATGTTGCTTTTTAAAAAAAGAGTTAGAGGTTCTTTTAATTTGGCTGTTAATTAAAGGAAGGAGAGGAGAGCATTAGATGGGAATGAAGCAGGCCTTTGGGGATGTGATTGGGAAGCTGCTATCTCCCATGCACCACGGCTGTGGATGGACCATGACCACTGGGATGCTGCAGCACTGGCCTGATTTCCTCTGGCTTCTGCTTCAAGTGGTCGTCAAAGCAAGTTCAGGCATGGTACATCATTATTATTTCATCAATTAAATGCACTATGCTCAGCTGGCAGCCAGAGAAGTCAGCTGTCACTGATGCATCCAAATCCAGGTCAGAGGGGGTCTTTGTTCTTAAAAAAAGAAAAAATCCACTGTGGAGTGAGATGTTCCATACTAATCAAAACAGAAATGGTGGAAAAACCAAAACCTTAATATCGAAGAGAAGTTGACCAAGGGGAAAAAATAGCTTGCTTTTGTCTCTCTTGTTATTTACTGGAAACACTTTATCTTCTTAGATTCAAGGAAACTTCCATTAGGCAAAAATTCAATACTCAGCACCACTTCAGCAAAATGCCCTTGTTGCAAAAGGCTCTGAAAGAATCCCAGGCATCTGAGGAATTTTTTTCTTCTCCAGAAATCTTATTGTTTTGTTTTGAATGCAGGAGACAAAGGAACAATAATGCCCAGTCACTGGAATGCCCTCTAAACCTCCAAAGCCACTGTTCCCAGCAGCTTTGCCCTCCCAGGGTGCTGATGGAGGTGCAGTGACCTCAGCAAACACAAATCACACGGGCTTTCTTCTCTGAAACAGCCACCCACAAAATTCCTTTACGAGCCATGTCACCACAGCTGAAGAGTGACTTGGGCTTTGCAGCTGTTTTTAAAACACACCTTTCCTTTGCTCCCCAATCTGTTTGTAAACAACCTTGACCTTACAGATGCATTGAGTGATCAGTACTGCCAGCTGTTCAAACCACAGAGACTTTTCAAAGGAGTTTTGTATATTTTGTATTTCAGTTCTGTTAGCTCATACCATGATATTCTCATTTGTTCCAAGTCATTATGTGCATGGCTTTATACAACATTGATTGTAGGGGTGAATGACAAATATGTTTTCTTTTCAGTGGTTATCAGCTGACAAATAACAACCATTAATCTTGGCTCCCCATCTAAGACATAGGGATTTAGCCCCATGTCTTTCAGAAATTTCTGTTGGGAAGCAGCTCCGAACAGAAATGGGTGTATCCTTTCTGGAACGACAGCCAATGAACTCAGGAGCCGTGCAGGAGGTGGAGAGCGCAGCCAGCAACACTGAACGGAAAGCCCAACCCACACAGCTGCCAGGGCTCCATGTCACCATGAGAAGCAGCTCCATCTCCCCTGCAGAGGCAGAAAGGCAGGCCAGAGGCTCCGCTCAGCATTCCTGAGGAGCTCCCGGACTATTTTTTTCCCAGGTAGTAAGATAATCGATACTGAAAATGACAACAATCAATAATGGTTGCAAACCTAATTACAAGCCATTCTCCATTCATACTGAACTGTCAGGATCATTAATAAAAGCATAAGTGCTCTGACCTAGCTCTCCTTTCAATCAATAGATTCCCAGCCATAACATGTTCTTCATCCTTTATTCCTCTTCTTTTGTATAAGAGGTGGAATTGACTACCTAGAGAAAAGGTGTGCCCACAAAATCTTACGATACTCTAGGAATCTCGCATGTTTAAAGGGAAAGTGGAGCATGCCACAACAGCTTGGGTGGAAGCTTCTCCTACGGAAGCATCTCAAAGCATTTGGACATTACCACATTAAAGCAGAGCTCCACTATCCTCAGGAGCAACTGGGGACACGAGACAGGTGATGATCTGCCCACAGTTACTGATGAGAAAATGGAAGTTGGACACAGTGTTTGGCTGTACAGTGTTTTGCTTGTGGTATTCTTTGAACCACAAGAGCCACAGGGGAGCCCCACCTTTCACATACATACAACACACATTTGTCTTCATGCTTAAGCAGAAGATTAACATGAGCTTTGCTCACAAAATTTGAGCATGACCCCTCTAGTAAAGATGTGTGTGAAATCAGCATCTTCTCTTAATCTGCATTCCACAGATAAGGGGTTATTCAACGAATAGCATAGCATAGCACAGCATAGCATAGCATAGCATAGCATAGCTAGAATAGAATATTTTGTTTTGTTGTTGAAAGGGAACTTTCACAGTCATCTAGTTCAACTACCTGACCGCTTCAGGGCTGACCAACACTCAAAGCAGGCTACAAAGGATGTTGTCCTCATGAGCGTCCCTGCGCCACCACTGTGCCACCTTGGTCCTGCCAGGACAAGGAGGGCCTGGGGAGCTGTGCCTGAGCCTGGAGATGGCCCCACACGCTGCATCTAGCAGATCTCAACTGAGACCAAGCCCCACATGAGAGACACTGCACCAACTCAGCACCAGGCAGTCCACTGTCCCAAGGCCCCCCTTAGTAAGAACAGCCAGGCTACTCAGGGGAGATGATGCACAGGCAGGACTGCAGACTTGAGGGCACACTGTAACTGGAGAGGCACTGAAATGACCCAACCTGACTGTTTTATCCTTCCACAGGAATTTTAGCCACTGACTGATTCCTCATCACCTGTCCACAAACACCTGCTATCTAATGGCTCTAAGCCTAACCTGCTGGTACAATTAGACCTCTCTCCCTGCCTTCCCCTCAAAGCAGCAACTTCTTCAAAAGCTGTACTTCCTTTTGCACTTAATAATACACCACTGAAAACCTCCTGTGGCTACTGCAGCTGAGAGGGTGCTATAATAATCACAGACTGCTGTCATTGGGCTGACCACGCACAGATGTCAGAAATTACCAAAAGCTGGATACAAAGGCAAGGAGATAATAAATCTTCAAGGGATGTTGGGAGTTGTGGTCTTTGGAAAACAGCAGTATTTCTACATAAAATTTCCTAGCTGATCCCAACTTTTCTTGAATTTCCAAGGAAAGTTATAGCTCTTGGCATCTCTAGTGACAGCACTGCTTTCCTCTCCAGCCAGCATCCTGGCATCCATTTCAGCTCCTGACACCAATGGGAACAGAGCAATACTGAGAAATATTTTCAAAACCTAGCTGAACATCAGTCCTTGGATTTCAGCACCAGTGCTGAGTCTTCAGCACAAGCCAGATGAAGGAAGCCTTTAGGAGAAGCACCCTTGTTAGGCAGTGCATTTTCAAGCAGAACTGCTGTTTTGAGCTGCCCCAGCTCTGCAAACCTCTGTCACAGCCAGCTGAGCAGCAAAGCATGGATCTGGCTAACGTGCTGCTTCTGGCGCAGATGATCCTGGGCTGGAACACTTAGAATCATATAATATAGAATGTCCTGAGCTGGAAAGGAGCCCCAAGCATCACTGCGTCCAGCTCCTGGCCCTGCCCAGGACACCCCAACCATCCCATCCTGTGCCTGAGAGCATTGTCCAAATGCTCCTGGAGCTCTGGCAGCCTTGGGGCCATGACCAAACCCTGGGGAGCCTGGGGAGTGCCCGACACCCTCTGGCAGAAAAAACTTTTTCCTGATAGCCAACCTAAACCTCCCCTGACCCAGCTCAGGCCATTCCCTCAGGTCCTGTCCCTGGTCACAGAGAGCAGAGCTCCCCCTCTGCTGCCCCTTGGGAGGAGCTGCAGCCCCTGGTGAAGTCTGACCTCAGTCTCCTCCAGCTGAACTGACACAGAGCCCTCAGCCACTCCTTGTGTGGCCCCTCCAGGCCTTTTCCCATCTTTGTACCCTCCTTTGAGCACTCTCCATCTTTCTTATATTCTGGTGCCCAAAACTGCCCAGTGTACTCAAGGTGAGGCCACAGGAGGGAGGCGTTCACTCTGCCCTGAAGGAAGGGAAATGAGAGACACACCTGCTGAGATTCTTCTCTAAGAAACAGACATGACAGGTGTGACACCCTGCAATCAACAGGATTGGCTTCCCTGAGCTTTGAATCTTGCCCATCCAGTGCAGAACCCCTTTTGAACCACTACTAATTATTCAGGAAAGGTATTAAAGAACATTGTGCTCGGGACAAATTTGCTTAGAACATGCTGTTTCCACTAAGCTTATCCAGCTAGAGCTTATTGTAGCACACACTGACTGCAAACTGCCCAGTGGAGAGACAGGATGATAAAAAGTCACACAGCACAATTACCAGACAGAGTTTTCATGACAAGCTACTGCTCCTTAAAAAAAGACTCCAGAATGCTCAAGGGTAGCAGGCCGACCATTGGCAAAATGCCAGTGCACTCACAAAAATCATCTACTCATCCTCTTCTGCTCTAATTGAGGAGGCATAAAGATTGATTAAAAAGTTGAGCTCATGGGGTGAGATAAGGACACTCTAAGGGCAACAACAGGCTCAAAACTTTAAAAAGATATAAAGAAAATTTTCTTAAAAGAATTAAAAGAAGAATGATAATAACAAAAATAAACCTCAGAACACCTTTCCTCCCCCCAGCCCCTTTCTTTTTCATTGACAACGTAAAGAGACAAAATCTGGGATTTTGAGTCAGCTTACCACTTCTAAAAATAAGTCTTTCTGCGGTTTGCTTAGGGAGAGGAGTCTCTCCTGCCATGCCACAGGAAACAGCTCCTCGTGGTTTTAATTTCATGGCTAAGCAATCCACCCAGCACCTGCAGGCACGTGGAATCCCTGCCACGGTCTGACAGTCTTCCCACAACTACCAGTCATGGCCATTTTGGATTATGGGGTACAATTTTTAAGGATGAGCTGTTCCCATATAGAAGCAAAGAGTCCTCTTCTTCTATCTCGGGAAGCAGAAGTTCTCTCTCTCTGTGTCCAAGTCAGACCACAGCTTTTTTGGCATCTGCCTTCTCCAGGTCTCACGGGCTGCGGGAGAGCGCCGCAGGCCCCCATAAGCTTTATGAATTACAGGGAAGCAGTCTGGTGCACTGTAGTCCTCACCACGGTTTGCACAAGGATTTCAGCTCCGAAGCCCAGAGCACTTCCCCTTTCTCCTCCCTCTCCACTGGCCTCGGTGTTTCCATGTTGCTCTCCTCAGGTGTCTTCACCTTTTTTCTGTTCTCTGATTCGGGAGAGAATTGTGTCTGTAGTTCAGCGGCAGGACCTCGGCCGCGCCTCCAAGGCAGGAGGAAAGGACACACGTTGCATACAGCAAACGGAGAGATACAGTCTGTGGGAAAGCTGTAGGAATGCGTGCGCCAGTGCACACTCCACACTGACACCAGGGTTACTGTCACTTTAACAAGCTTCTACTATAGTGCTATTATCATTCAAAGCTCCTTATCGTGCCAAGTGCAAATATTATGACTAGCAGAACATCTAGAGTAATCACTGCCGTAACTGTGTATGCGTACTTGTGCTTAATATTGAGGGCTGCTGCTGTCACCAGGCCATAAAAACCAAACTGGCATTAACATGGGTTCCAGGGGTTTGCATACAGCTGACAGGGACAGGGCCTGGCCCATGGCTGGGTGAGCACAAGGCAGGCACTGCCAGGGGAATGGTGCAGCCAGACACGGGCTCCTCGGCAGCTGCCACTGCGACAGCCAGCGGGCCAAAGAGGGGCACAGCAAACAGGCACTGTGCAAAACACTGCTGCCCCCGCAAGGCCAGGAATTGCCCTGTGGCTGCCCCACACAACGGAATCCAAGCTGAGGCTCCAACACGTCTGGGGCTCTTCCAGGTGGGAAGCAAGGACCCCTTGAGGATCGGCCCCTATCAGATCGCGCCTAACACTAACGCTGCCTGGGAAGATGAGAGACAATACAGTCAGCAGCCAGATGCTCAAAGGAGAAGTGCAGGTTCTTGTTTTCTTGGAAAGATCTACCAATTGGACTTTGGTAGATTTTCATAGCATGAAAGCTTCCCAGCTGTACTTAGTCACAGCAGACTGACACCGGCTCACCCTTGTGAGGTTACCCTGGCACTCAAGGCAAGGGGTGGTCTGCTTGCTTCTGACACAAGCTTCATCTTCCAGAGTGGCCAAGGGCTCCCACTGGTAAGAGCAGGGGAAAGTGTTGGGCATTCCTGAACACCTCTCCATTGATTTCTCAATGCCTCAATGTGTAAAATAACATCTTACTGCCTGGGAGACTGCAAAGTTCAGACAAGGTAGAAAAGGAGAAGAGGTACAGTAACTGCAGTGGCCCCCAACTATTTCTGTAACAAAAGCAGTGCAAAACTGTCCTAAACATGCAGAGGTCTTGTTATTACTGTTCAAATGGTGAAGTATTGCAAAGGCTTGTGTCAAATTGATGGCAGAGTTAAATGTACTGACTTACATCAGAAACAAACCCACTCTCATTAACTAGGCTCTGCTCACAAAAGTGAATTGCTGCAGTTCCAATTTCTTACAGAACAAAGGAAGCAGAGTGTTCTGTTAACTAATGTTTAGTAGGATCACAAAAAACTATATAATGGGCACATGATCACTTGAGGAACACCTTCCATAATTGACAGCAGTATGATACTAGAGATACATGAATTTTCAGGAACTTGCTCCTCAGAAGGAAAAGGGCACACAGCGAAAAAGCTGGACTGGAGCAGGGAGGAAGCAGCACATGCACCCTGGGTATCTGCAACAGAATGTGGGCTCTGCCACAGAAACACTTGTTTTTGCTGGATTGTTTCAATCTTGCTTTTCACTGGCACTAAATTCATCAATATGAATGGACAAAGTCAAGAGCCCTCAGCAGCAGCACTAATTAATTTTTTTTTTCAGAGATATTAAATCCTAAATCAGATTTTTCAAATTGCTACTTGGATCACTTGTGCTGGTACCAAACAATCTGAATTATTCATAACAACGGCGCTAATCAAATTCTGAAAACCCTGGTGACCCCCTGCTCCTGCCTGATAACTGGGAAGCAGTACTAGAGAGGGCAGGAGGTTGCAAGATTAAGTTAAAGAGGTTCAGGAGGAAATTGAAGCCAGTGATGCTTTATGTGGCTACATTGTGCTAAGGAAGTAAGCCAGAAGATAGGCTCTCCTACAAAAGGAGAGGGAATTTGAAGAAGATTCCAGTGCACAACATCCAGAAAGGAACTGCTCAGGTGTAATATATAAAAAACACAGTTATATTTTGCTAACATTTTAATATAGACAAATCTTTGGGGTATGTTGTTGGATATTCACAGTGCTAAAACACAACTGCATTATTTCCAATGACTTTGGGCACATAATTCTAAGCATAGCAGTAACAAGTTCTGAAAAAACAATAACCATTGCTATATTCCCTATCCATGAATAGTAGCAAATGATGTCTGCTCTGAGAGGTGAGGTCAGGCACTTCTGGGGAATTTTTCATTTGCAAATGGATAGACAAAGCTGCATTGACTACGAGCTCCTTTCAGTCTCCTAATACAGCTGCACACAGGCACCGTGATGTACCTGGCTGCACCCCTTTATGTCCGTGGTCATTTGCTCTGTCATATCACACAGGGTGACCTAGCAGAGGACACTGGGCATCAAACAACACTAGAAAGTGCAAGAGAAAGAAAACCAGCTCTTTTAAATACAGGCAACATTCCATTCCACCTAGAAGGGCACTTTAAATCAGAATTTCCTATGATAGTAATTGAAATTCAACATGGCAAGTATTATATAGTGAACACCACTAAGTATGTTTTATATAAAGATTAAATCTAGTAGGACACTTGTCATATATTCTACAACCAACACATGGTTTTTCAAAACAGATTTATTGAGGGTGACCAGCTGTATAAGAGACAGGGTGACCTGTAATACTGTAGTTAAAAAAACATTATCAGCTTCAAAAACCAGTGAAATTACTGTATCTATAATGGGTACAAATGATGACTAACTGTTATAACTGAACTACAGCAGCAAAGGGAAAACTGGTCCTTTTTTAAGTGAGCTTTGCTGTACATTTGACAGCAGCTTTTGTCTAGATGGGTTGAGAGTTTTGCTTTTGATTAGCTGTCTCAGGCAACAGCTATCTGGGGTAGTTATTCTCATACCCATTTACTCCCTCTTGGCAAAAGAGTTAGAAGCATCAGTGGGGATATAAAATAAAGCTTTTATATTTTTAAATTATATGTTTTAAAATAACTCAGTTGGGGGTCTCTACTTTAAGGATGTTCTGTAAGTCAGTTTCAAAGATAAAAATTTGCAGGGATGCTAAAGCTCTCTTGTGCTCATGCTGAAATTACACAGATATATACGTGGAGATTACGTACCAATATACACATATGTACATACAAAGAAGTTAATAATCAAACTACAAAGTGCAACCTAACTTCAGACTTTGGTTATTAAGATCCCATTCTGAGTGCTAGAGGTACTGTCATTTGGCCAAGTAACTAAGGAAAGATGTAGCTGATGTAGATGCAAAAGATGTGGAGCTGGGCTCTGAGCTGATTTGGTTTCTCCAGGCTTTTTGATAGCTTTCTGCAACAAGTACAGCAGGTCATGAGAGGCCCTTAATGCAACATTCTGATCAGTGCAAGAAACCAAGCAATGGTTTCTAAAACCACAGTTTTTAATAGCTTGCTATAGAGCTGTCCTAATTTAATTTTTAGGCATGTCTCTACTTTCTTTTTCATTAATGAAAATTCGTGGTCTTAGGTTTCACAGCTTTCAAAGAAACAGTTGTCAGCATGGATTGCTATAAATGTACACTGTCAGCATGATACCATTTTCACCTTTTCTTAAATTATTATTAGGTAGTTTACTCCACCTCTAGCATATATCCCAAGACAATCAGTTTAATGGCCTTTGCAGGTGACCCACCAAAAATCAAGACAAATTGAGCATGGCAGCCAGAAGGTTACCTTACGCCTCTTCTAAAGCCTTTTTTTTAAGTTACATTTAATTCTGAAAATCTAATTTTTCCATATTCAAAGCTCTTCATAGCATGATTAATTTCACCTACTCTTTTTCTCCTTCACTTAAATTTCCTGTTTCAGCTGACCAATAAATTTGCCACCTTCCATAATTCCAGTCAGTAAAGGAAGATTTCTATGGACTGTTGTCATGACATTGTAGTTTACATACCAATGCTCTGAGGANATGCTCTGAGGAAGCCATGCATTCACAGATGGATTTCCACTCATTATGACAACCAGCTCATTTTATAAGCTTGTAAGGCTCAAGCTTGAGGAAAGTATTCCATTTGCACTGGGAACACGCAGACCTCATATACTATTTAAAGAGACACTGTGCAGTTTCTTTTTGCTACAGCTGCAAAACCACATGGGCACAATTATTTCAGTGAAACGTCTTCTGCTGACTAGGTAGATAGCACAAAGACAGTGCAGCTGTTCAGAATAAGGTCCAGATCCATAACCATATCTATAAGCTTTTGATTTCAAGGGGCTATTAATTGCAAAAAGTCTCTGTGAGTCTGCACACCAGTAAGGAGATCTCTTCCCCCTCCTGC
>WAAG01076211.1:282-29058 GCA_013390105.1 Tichodroma muraria | reverse complement strand
TGAGATAACAATATGTATTAAATAAAATAAAGTGGCCTCTGCAAGTGGAATACAATGAGGAACACTCCAGGTAGTTCCTAAGGTATCAGCCATTTAGGAAAAGGACTGGAAGATATCATTCAATGAAACTGGTAGGAGAATATATTAAAGGGACTTGTAACAGAATTTTAATTTAATTAGATCATGGCCTGATGATGGGCACTGGCCCTTGGTCTCCATGGTGCCTTAGTTTTAACTCCCTCTGGAAGGCAGAGAGTAGGCAAAATTTATTGGGTAAGTTGTCTTTAAGGCATAGAGCAGAAAGAGCAATGTCATCTGTAAAAAAGATCAGAAGTACAACAACTGCAAGACTGTCTTTGTTTCCCCAAACCTGTTGAAGCTGTGGTGTGTTTTACACATTAACCTCTCCAGCCCATGGGCAGCACAGGGCCAGATGATGCTGAGGTGATAGGTCACTGAGGCAATAAAGCTATGCCTTATTAATGTCTGTGCTCCCAAAAAATGCACCCAAATTTCTTCCAGATATTCAACTGTGTGGTGGAAGTTTTATTTGTGGGTTAAACCATAGAGCAAACTGCAACCCTCCTGCCCTCTTAAATCATGCAGCTTCCTTGGAATGACTAAAATTCCCTCTGAGTTGCATTACACAGAGTTTGTAAATGTCTGGAAGGCATAAACCACTAATGCATGTAATTTTTCTTTTCTCTCCCGCCATTTCTCCAGCTTTCCCACACAGATCGCTGCTTTTTCCCAACCACTTCAAGAATGGGACATATTTCTGTCTCAAACCCCGTGCTCTATCTGTCCTGATCCAGGGAGTCAGATTTCACTGAGATTCAAAACATACTTCCTCGCTGAACAAATTGGACATTCCTTTTCCCTGCAAGGGGCTGTCTGCTCACAAACCAGGTGTGACTTGGAGTGGGCACCCTCAGGGCTTCCTTCAGGGAGGATCGGAAGGCCTTGAAGAGAAGTTATTCATTGACTACAGCCAAGAGCAAATACCTCGATGCACGTGCAGTGCACAGCACTGTGTCACTTTCCCTGTTCCTTTGAATCCTATCCTTGGATGAGGTGTTCCCATGCAAAGCTGGCTCTGCCTCTTCCCATAGCCCTCTGCAGGCTTCCTTCTGCTCAGCATTGAAGGTCTCCTGCAGAAGACACATGTTAAGCCACAACAAACCTGTTTAACAGTTCTACTCTGCTCCCCATCACTTCTGCCAGGTTCACTTTGCATAATGTCTAGCACTTGCTCCCAAGGATATTTTTCACGTACAAGGAGCTTCTATCCCTTCTGAATACTCTCAAGTTATTAGCATATTCAGAAGGCACTTACACTTTTCTTTCAGAGTAAGGCACTCAAAAGCCTCAAACCCAAAGCCGAGGCGATCTGAGACACTTCACCTTTAATTTTGTGTCTCTCTAGCTCACTAAGATGATATGCTCCATATCAAAAATGTATTGCTTGGGTTTGAGCACCTGGATTAATTTTTATGCATAAGCTTTACCTGGATCTCTCTCAAAAATAATTTTACAGTCATCCTGTGGAGGAACTTAGCATGAGCTCAGGCATTGTTCCTCATCCTTTCTTAATGCAAATTCTGATACATCTCAGACCTGTGTGTACCCAAGGCCTTCTCTATTAGTTACCAAATCCCTCCTCCATGCAAGAGTTATTCACAACCACCACACTAAAATAACTCTCACCTTCGAATAGCGTGGCTAAGAATTCTGGCATAAAATACCTCTGGTAAAAAGCAAAGGGAGAAAAAATGTCCTTCTCTCAGTTTTATACTCAGAGTGATGGCAATATTAAAGTAATGATGTTTTTTATAAATCTGTGTGACACTATAGCTGTCTCAGCTACTTATCCTTGAAATTTAAAACTAAATTTATAAATTCAAAATTTATGTTCTGTTCCAAGTTTAACCTCCAGAAACCTTTACAACAAGAAATAGACTTTTCTTGATTTCTTGTGGTGTTTACACCTCTGCAAGGTGATGACTATCAATTTGGCAGCATCTCCAAGAGTCAAAAACAGACTAATCACTTAGCATACACAGGCTGAATTCAGATAAGGGTATGAAAATCAACTTGCTTTTCAAAATTCACATTGACAAGTCAAAACTTCTTCCACTTATGAAACTAATTCAGAAATGTTAAAACAACAGGGAGGTTCTGACGGCTTCTGATTGAGACACAAACATACAATTTTGGCAGTGATTTCCAAAAAAGACAAAGAAGATACTAAAGGTGGGTGAGGGAGGGAGGAAAGTAAATGAAACCCAAGATTTCTGGTGCTGTAGTAGTGTGATATAAATGTAGCTTGGTGAATCTTGCGGGAGGTTGTTTTCAGCAACGTTTCTTTGTTCCTGAATATTTTTTCCCATCTTCTCAAGGTCAGTGATTTGTAACCACACATTATAGTGATGGCTCAAAACCCCATCTTTAAGATTTTGGTTCTTGTTGATTCCAAAGGCAGGAACTACATGCAGCACTTCAGCTCCTGCCTTGGATCTCACTTGTCTCTACTACCAGATTACAAATACCTGTGCACCAACAAGCTTCTGTGTCTGTTGTCATATCTGGGACTCCTGCAGTGGATAAAGAAACACCGAAGTGGCACAACTAGTTCTGCATTAAATCAGTGAATAAGCCTGATTTGATATATGCTAACAAATCTTGCTCCGTTCATTTCCTCCTTCTTCCTGTTAAGAGGATTCATCTCTCCTTGGGTTCTTTCCTTACTTTTTAAACAAGTGAGGATACTTCTCAGCCCTGTGTACTTCTTTGAACCTCTGATCATTGCAACTAATCACTTAATTGTGGGTTGGTTGGAGATACCAGGCATTCCAAATGAGCTTTTCCACGCACCAGGCAATCAAACCCCGCCAGATTCCCCGACTGTGTTCAGCTGGGTGGAGCGAACTCCGGTGGGTTTGGCGATTCAGCTGCTCCCACCACCCACACCTGCCCCCCACGATTGGTGCCTTATTCCCTGAGCAACTCTTTCTTCTCCCCCTCGTCCCACCCACCGCGGCAGCTGGGCCAGGAGGGGAATTTGTAGGTCAGCAGTTCAAAGGAAAGCTCGTTCATCCTGCACTGAAAACTGTGTCAGGGGCACGGCTGCCCTGCTCTGACTTGCCTGGGGTGAGCAGGATGCTCCAGCCCTGAGCTCCCATGTGAGCACACGCATGGAACCTTCCTGCTGTCACACCAGGCAGGGCCTGGCATTCCAGAGTTTTAGCTGGCTCTCCAGCCCGCAGAGGAGCAGAGTTCTCTGCTGACATCTGAAGGAACTTCGTGCCGTCAGGCAGCTGGGAGCCAAACATCAAAAAATCCATCCTCTCAGCTTTTCCAAAGCAGCACAATAATACCACGCAGGCTTCATGGCTACATAAAGCTCCAGTGAATGTGGTATAAGAAACAAAATAAAAGCAAAGGCCTTCAGTTTTAAAAGCACCTCAAACAATGTAAGGACTTATTTTTCCTGGTTTATTGTTTTTATGACTGTTTTTATTCTCCTTACAAAATGCTCAGCGTTCAAGCAATATTAAAAGCACCTGAACGTTAAACACTCAAAAGGACACAGCCAACACTCAAAACGTTTTTTCTTCCCTTTTATCTACACCTATGGGGAAAAAAAAACAAGCAAACAAAAAACCAGAATGAAAACACAAGTCAATATTCCTGGAAAACCAAAACAAAAAATAATTAAAAAAGAAGATTTTCTGCCTCTACACTCCCAGCTGCCTTTCCACACAGCTACAAAAATGTACTCCCTGAAGTCCTGCTGACACTAGTTGTTGATTATGGTGCACAGGGATTACCTGACCTGATAGAGCTGGGTTTCTTCCCCTCCTAGTGAGGCAGTGCTCATTTTTGGATGCAAATAGAGTTTTTCAAAAAAAGCACAGCGAAGGTAGGAAAAAAATTTGAACGCTATATTCCTTTACAGAGCATGGAAAATAAAGAGGATATATAAGTGGAAAGTCATTCTTTCCTTCTATTTCCTTGCAAATTATCTCTATCTGTTGCAAACTCAGCATTTCAGCTGGCAAGCAGGCAAAAACCTGCCCAAGAAAATGTGATGCCCTGGTCCTAGAGACACTTGGGCCATTTTCCCCAGGAGGTTCAGGCATTAATATAAGGTCAGACACGTCCTGTGTGAAACAAATTTAGGAAAGCTGGAGTCTTGCCTACTTCTACCTCACTAACCATGGTTTGGAAATAAATATAATTAAAACTAAGGGAAGAAGCTAATTCAACTTTATTGCTAAATATGGTGCTTGTTTAGTGCTCAGCATTGTGCTGATCCATTGCTGCTCCCTCCAAAGAACACTCCCTCCATCTTTACAAGCCCATGGGATTAACAGAGGCCCTGAGGATGGTGACAAATAAGACTGAATTGAGCTTGTGTTTATTATGTCCTCATTTTACCCCCTGCCTTATCTGTAATTAATATCTGTAAAATGTTTTGAGCTTTCCTTTCTCTTATCTCAGCCATGGAGCAGCCCCTGGATGTGATGAGTTGAAGCAACCTCCTGGAGGGATTTGGGCTGGCAAAAGGGAGGAATCTCTACCTGCTTATCATTTTTTGTTTGGCAGGATCAAAAATGATAGTAGCCAAGCACTGCTTGCAATCTTTAATATTAATGTGGTTTATTTTGGTCAGCATGGTGAGTCTATTCAGTTGTGGTTCAGATCCAGCTGTGATTTTCCAAAGTGACTGACCAAGTTTCTCTCAGCAGTTTGCTTCTGCAATGATAAGTACATGCCTGTGTAACCCGAGAAACTTCAGGGAGGTATGAGGAAGGTTTTATGAACCAAACCAATCTGAGGCAGTGCTGCTCTTGGCAGTGTCAAAATCTGACCCATGTGGCTGGTTTGATTCCTTGGTATGTCCACAAATTCCCTTCCATGGGGACTATAAAGAACGAACCAACATTTTAATTTGTGACAAACAGTTGCCCAAAGTAATTTGCTGTGAAAAGATCCAAAGTAACTCAGCATCATCCCTATTCTGATTTTTTTTTTATTTCTGCTATCTGTAATTACAGGCATGAAATCCAGGTAATAAGTGGGTTATATTTTCTGCTAAGAAAATGATGTCTATAATTACAGGCACATGTTCAGCTGAGATACTGTGGTATCCAGTGCTTCCACAAAGATGATAATTGTCAACCTTTGCACTGTAATTAAGTCTAAATGGGAATCCTAATCATTTTCCAAATGAGCAAACAGTAAGCCTATCTTGATTGGCTCTGTTGTGGCAATGAATGAAACTGATTTACTCTATGAGTTAATTAAGTTTTATGAAATCCCATGCCCCCTTTTCCTCAAAACCCACGTTGTCAGCAAATATTTGAGCTAATTAGTTCTGTATTGTTTTAGTGCTTTGTGATAGTATTACCTGTGTTATTCCATTAGGAGCCTTGGTTTTCTGCAACCTTGATTTCAAATTTTCTCCCTTGGAGCAACTCCTCTGCTTTTGATTCACCTGTTCCTTGGGTTCACGGCCTCCTTTTGCCTTTGAGGCTCATGATTCCAGCAGGGCTCACAAACAAAAAAGGATGCTGTGCACTTGGATGCTCAGCTTTCCTAACAAATGCTCCTTATGCCCTAACCATGATCTAACAGCCTCAGTGTAAGTGATCACATCTCACAGGCTTTCTGTGCACTCCCATTTATGTGGGATACTTTTTCCTATCAAATGCCAGTGCAGGCAGCTCAGTTGGACTCTGCTTAGCATGGACCACACCGGGAGGGAGTGTGGATGGCTGGAGGCAATGTATCATCCCAGGTAAAATATTATGCTACATGAGCCAGCCAGAACCAAAGGAACCTGCCCTTGCCCTTTTGTTCCCACATTAAACACAACATAATTGCATTGGAAACGTTGTGTGGATGTGGCACTTGGGGATATGGTTTGGTGGTGCTGGGTGAACAGTTGGACTCGATGATTTCAAAAGTGTTTTCCAACCATAAAGATTCTATCATTCCATATCATTAAATCAACTGCAGTTAAAGAGGCCATTTGAAGTCTCAGGTTGATTTGCTCCATGCCTAGCAATTAGCATGTAACTGTGCAGAAGAGTCAAGAAACTTCCACATCACATCCTCAGTCTCCCAAGAATGCCACAGACAGATATGTGTTCAGGTAGAGGTTGGCAGGAGCTGCCACAGCTGGGGGTGGAGAAGAAGGGGGATTTTGAATGCCCTCATCAGCCAGTACAGCACAGGCACTCTGAGGCAGTAAATATACACTGATTTACTATCAGTGAAGACCAGATTTTGTTTCCCATATCTCTGCTCCCTTTGCTTTCTCCCCTCCCAGTTTTCCTAGAGGAGCATATTTATTCTTCCTTTCATGAAGGACGTGAACTGCAGAATAAACGCAGAGTAAAATGTTTCCAATGCACTTGCTCAAATATAAAGATTTGTGCAATTTAGTGGAAAAAATCACAGAGCTGAAAAAATATATGTGCTTCCTGTGGCTAGAGCACCTGAAAGGCAATGAAATTCCATTACCTGAAACAAGCCCATAAACAGCATTACATAGCAGCCACTTGTCAGTGCTGGATGCTGTTTGTGGGAAGCCACTAATTGCAGCTTTCATAAAATGGTTTGACTCCCTTCCAGGCTGATGCACAGAGCATTCCAAGTGGGTGATTTAGGAGCTGCAGAAAGCCAAATGCCCCAGCCACAGGGGAAAGCTGCCCCTTTCAGCCTCCCTCAGGAGAGATCCCCAGCTGAGCAAGGTGTTGGCCACTTCCTGCCGACTGCCTTCCACTCTGTCAGTGTCTCCTCCTGCAGCAGGACCACCCTAAAAATCAGGGATCTGTGGGAGCAGGAATGGAAGCAACACTGTAAGAGGCAGCCTGTGCATCCAGCAGATTCCTGGGAGTTAATATTATGGGAGAAGTGAGCAGAAAGACTAAGATTGCCATCTATTTCCCTAAACAGAGACAATTAATGTCTGTTAAGATGTGATTCTCAAGAGTTGTGGTTCTAGCACAGAGAATACTGGACCATCCAGTAGTCCATATACCCAGTATATATCCAGAGACATCCTCCTTCCTGGAAAGATGGCTGGAGGTCAAGTGGGGCATGGTGAGCATCCCAAGAAGTTTGGGATGGTTAGGCAACACTCATGGTACAAATTATTTTCCCATGGCCATACAATGAGCCCGCAGCAGAAGCTGCTTTTCCAGTCTAATGCTTTAGCAAGTGACCTTCCTTCTTATGTAACCTGGGCTCCCCTGGAGAACAAATACGGGAAATGAAATTTAAGTCAAACGCATTATCTTCATTCTGAATCCAAAACACACAGGCCTGGCCTCTGACCCCAGGATTCCTTCATACCTTGCCCCCTGAATCTACAGGGATGACACAATAGGACAATGCTTGATTGGCAGGTGGGAAAGCTGGCATGCAGTAGTGTGATTCATCCGTCCTTTCAGAGCACACACAAAGACAGTCTGCTGATGTTTGGATAGTTTGCATGTTCTTATCTCGGTGGAACTTGTTCACACAAGCAAGGTTTGATTATGTTATCTTAAGCCTTGCCCTATACTTGTTCTAATAGCTGAAAACAAGGTATTTTAACCAAAGACTCCAAAATTCTCACTCTTTTTTAAAAAATAAACTGATCAGTGAATTAAAAAAAAAAAAAAAAAAAAAAAAAAAAGGGAAAAAAGAGAGAGAGAAGAAATAACAAGGTAGAGAAAAAAACAGAACAGTATTTTCAGTGGCTCATGAGCTGGAAAAACAACATTTTTTAATGAGGGGAAAAAAAAGATTAAGGCTACTCAGCAGCTGAAAAAGCAAGCACTTATTAAACCAAAATATTTAATGTTCACAGCCATTCAATGGTTGGAAAAGCATGTTCTAATGACCATGTTTAATAATGTTTAGAGCCACCCAGAGCCTTGAAAAGCAACTTCTTGCCTAACTTTACAGAGCTGCTGATCCTAATAAATAACATAATGTTGAATCCATGTGTAGTGAATCAGATTCCCTGGCTCTTTTGGGGAGAAAAGGGTTAAAAACCTGAGGCAGAAGATGCCCCTCTACTTTAGGGTACTTGGTAGAGAGAGGAGGGGAAGGAAGCAAGTGCTGCAAAAAGAAACTGGGATTTTTGCTATTCTTCCAGTGGGGAATATCCAGGGTCCAGAGGGTCACCACATTGTCTCCATGTGAGAAATTGTAGAATAAATACAGGTTTTCTACTCCCAGGTTTGTGGTACTGCAGACACCCCCTGCGTTTTCACAAACTGGGAGCACTGGGGATTGCAACTGGGCAGAAGAGGCCACGGGCAGATTTCTATCCGTGTTTCCAAGCAACCTATAACATAAAATTCTTCTTCAGTTTGATAATCTAATGGCTTGTCCTGAGGCAGAGTCACAGGTTCGTTCAAATTTCATCATACTGGCACAGAGGATATTTGCTGGGGAATGGCCCTGCTTTAGCTATTTCTTACTCAGAAACATACGTACATATTGAGCCTGTACATATTGAAAATGGTCTTAATTCTGAAAAATACTCTGAAAAAGATACTCGGGGTATGGTCCTAGGAGAGCTGAGGTGTTGAGATCCTCTGAGCCTTTCAGCAGCATGACTGCCTTGCATTCGAAACAGTGCTGCAATTTGTTGTCAATATTTCACACTCCTCTAATTCTCATTTGTGGAAAATGAACGCTCGGAGTCATCTCGCCTTGTTGAGGGGGATGCAGGGAGTCATTTGCATCCCTCTGGGCATCTGGAGCCTTTCCAGCAGCTCAGCATGGTACCTGCAGAGCAATTTGTCTTTGCAAAAATATTTTGCCATTTAAAGCCACTAAGTGGCAGGGAAAAGCAACTCCTGAAATATACGTTGTGCTTAGCGCCTGCTCACGCTGAGGGCTTTAAATGCAATGCAGAAACCCCTCCCAGAGACACCAGGCTGCTGCTCAGAGCACCCTTTCCACCAGCAGAAAGAGGAGAAATCAATGTAGGTTAATCAAGGTATCAGATGGGAGGGAGAGCTATCAACAATCAGAAATAGGACCGGTCTGCTGGCACGGTGCCAGGCATGCGGCCAAGGTTCTGTGCAGATAAGGACACAGCAGAGGCCCCCAGCACAGTCCTCCCAGCACTCCTCCGCACTGGGGTGACAATCAGCTGCAGGGTTTCAGCTCATGCTCGCAGGAGCCTGTGGTGCCCACCCCACCCCGCATCAATGACCTGCCCTGAGCTCAGCCTGTAATTGGGATGATGACAAGGATTGCGCTGAACATCTGACTTCAGCTGCCTCAAAGGAACTGGCATTTCTTGGGCAAAGCTGGAAGCTTCAGCTGCTTAATTTCGGGTGGCACTCCTTTGCAGTGTCCCAGCTCATAGCAGTGACCTCCAGCTGAAAGAAGCTTTCCATTAAGGACACTCTAACCTGAATGCTTGCAGTGGCACTGCCTCACCCTCCAGCCCCAGTGACACAGGTTTTATTCAGAGGGAAAACACACTGGTTAGTTTTCCCATGCTGAAATGCTCCCAGCACGTTTTCCCGTGCTGAAATGGCTTTGTGCTCCCAGCTAAAAGACACATGCAGCTTTGGTGAAAAGCCACTTCTGTGAAGAGACAGCAAGTAACGTGAACATAGTCAGTAATAGGGGCACCCCCATGGCAGGATTTGGTGTTCCAGGGGTTGGAGAAGAGGGTCACAATAAATCAGCAAGAATGCAGCTGAGTGAAGCTTTTAGGGTGCAGAACACTGGATGATCACAGATCTGTCATGGAGCCTAAGACATTTTCCACAAGAGATCGGTCACAAAACTTGTATCTACATCACCCTGTCCTGCCTGGTTCACGGGAGCCCTTTACAGCCTCCCTCAGCCCAAGGGGAACAGTTTTCCCTATGAACACAGAGTTTAACACAAAACTAGCTGGGTCTCACTGATGCCAGGATATCCCACAAAGGAGTTTTACTGCTCCACAGCTGCAGCCAACAGAAACCTTCAGAAATAGGCTTCAGGTCCCTCTGTTCCTTCCAGAGCAGGGCTGCAGGGGATCCCATCATGTCCACCACCTCACATGCTAAAGGAGGACATGGAAGAAAGTTTCTTCAAGGAAAGAACAGGGTCCTTCCCTCTCCTCAATGTTCACAGATGGAGATTTCAACCATCTTCTAGGTCCTGAACCCAGCAGGTTTTGCCTTCTCCTTAGTGCTAGGCCCAAAATTTTGAGAATTCCCTAAAAATACTGAGAGCTTTCAATACTGGCATCACTTATGGGAGAACTTTTTAATTTTTTCTGGATACCATGCAATGAAGAAATTGGCCTTTCTTCCCTCTTCTTCCCCCTATAAATTATTATTAATTGGAGCTGAAATGGAAGTTAGGCTGATGCTAAAACACCAGGCAGAGAGGCCTGCAAAAGGTAAATGTGGGGAAAGTATTGACTGCTGTGGATCAGCCCAAAAGAAGGATCCTGGAGGGAATAAAAGAAAAACCAACACAAAAGACTGAAGGTAGCAGCTCAACAGGACACATCTGTTGCTGCTCCCAGCAACGTTTGAGCATCCTGTAAGAAATTTGTGGTCACTTCTCATGGGACTTTTTCCCATTTTCTGCAAACATCCTGACAAAATCCTACAGCTTAGCATCCCTGGCAGCTCCCACCACCTGCTCTCTCCAGCCTCCAGCCCTGGGCTTGTTCAAGCTCTCACAGATACTGTGCAGATGAGAACAGGCTACAGGAATCCTGGGGAGGAAGCACATGTCTGTCTGTACATCTAAATGAAAAATGCCCCGGATCCAGTTTCTTCCCGTTAAGATCGTATGAAGCACTCGTGCTGTTCTCTCCTGAGGAGCTGTAGGGAACCACCTTAAGCCCTATGGCAGTTTTGACAACAGCTGCAGCAAGATTAATGCTCTAACTACATTAGTATCCTTAGTGGTACTAAGTGGTTTTTCATAAATTTGCTCTTCCACAGTGGTACTACAGGATATTTACCCACTGGGAATGCTCCACTTTAAACAATAAAAGGACATGAGGCTGTTTTCTCCCATACCAAATTTTCATTCATGATTTACAATGAATCTATTTGGATTCATCACGATTTAAAGTAATGCAAACAAAGCAAAAGAGAAATAAAACTCCAGATCTGGGGAGTAAGGATGCCCAAGTTCAGCAAGGAACTTCAGAGCAGGAAGGTTCTGCTGTAAAAGGATGCCCCAGCACCCTCCAAATTTCTCCTGCTCCAGGAAATTTTATAGGGTGAGAGCTGATGAGTAAACTGTATGGAGCAAGTTGAAAATCTCATGTCAAGAGAAGCCAAACACAGTAAACTGAACTGGCACAGTTAAGGGAAATGAAAGGAAATGGAGAATAGATGGAGCTGTTGGTGTGAAAGCTGCACCTGTGTTGAGCTCCAGTGGTAATTAATAAAGGGAATGAGGTCTGGCTGTGGTGGGAGATGGATGGAAACAAGTAGGATCCATGTTGTCCCAAGGAACAAGAAAATAGCCTTAGAATCTGCAAGTGTCATTACAGTGCAATAGAGGTTTGCAAGAACACAAGGAGTTAAATCTTCTTTTCACTTGACAGCACAATTTTTTTCTTCTCTCTGAGAAACAACCTGGTTAGACTCCTTGGAACAGCTGTTTTCTACCATCCTTGTCATCTGTTTTTCAAATTACCCAGATATTAAGTGATTATTTGTTATGATTTCAGCTCAAGAGCATCTGGATTTCTTGAAAACTCCCATCACTTCAGGTTTCCCTTCCACCTCCTTTACATCCTGTCTTCCTCTCTTTGGTCTCAAAATTAATTTTTCCCTTAACATGCTGATATTATTGTGCTCAGAGATCTGGCACAGTCTCAGTTCCAGGAGTACAGGCACACACATAGAGGAAAGGGTGTTAATTATTCACCATGAATACTGACTATTTTGAAATCTTGTCCTTCTAGTTATAGTTCTAAAGGAAAGGACTATCTGAGTCAATTGTAAAATTTCTGTTGTTGTACTATCATTCGTCCAAAGTCTTAAAGGAACAGAAACTATGCAACCAGTGCTCAGCCCTGTGCTGAAATGAGAGAATTTCTCTCCTTCCCCTTCCCCTTCCACCTGCTGAATCTCTGTCCTAATGGTCAAATCCATGACTTTACTAACAAACCCGAGGCATTTTCCAAAGGTGAGTTGCTGTCTAAGATGCAGAGCACAGGCCTGAAGAGCTCAGTGCTGGAGCATTTACCAGTAAGTGTGTGACCTGAAATTTAGCATCAAACAGTAGAATGGGCAGCATCAGTGAGGCTGTAAAGGAATGAATGATTGTATATATTAAAGAAATGAAACATGATATCCCAGTTCACAGTGTGATACATTTTTCAGGTTTGTGACAACATGGCATCTTGAAACTTTAAGTGCAGCAAATATATTTTACCAGTTTTGTAACAAGATATTGCATCCTCAGTTTGCCATCGGCTACCCATGTTACTCCATATGCACCCTAAATCAGGTATCTCTCGCTACAATTGCACACTTTCTCCCTCCCCAAATCACCAAACACCTCTGGTCCCCCTGCAGGAAACTAAGCAGAATCATCAGGGGTCAGTACCGCATTCTCCTCTGCAGCACAGCAATAAAAAAGGACTTGGGATTTCCCATTTGGTTTTCCTATACAGATGCCTCAATGAATAAACCAGGGACTCAAAATGAGTTTTATTTGTCTGCCTTCAGGTCATTTGTGGTGATTGCTTGCTCTCTGTAGAGGTTCCAGCTGTCAGTACTATGCTGCTGGGATGCCTGGCACCCAGGGCAGCACACAGAGAAATTTGCAGTCCCTCTAGCTGTCACATCTCTCCCTCATCATATCACCAAGGCTTAGCAGGACCTTATCTGGCAAGCCAGTCTTTCTCCCTGTGAGCAAACAGGGTGGGTTTTGTGGCCTGGGTTGTCACCTGCCACAGGAAGAGCAGAGGGCTCTGTGGCCCCCACACACAACAGCCCTGGTGCTGGGTCCCGCTGCACACGTGGGGAGAGCTGAGCTGCTGGGAACCAGACATTTCTGAATCTGCCTGTCTGAGCACGACTGAGGGCAGAATGTGTGAGGGATGTGCAGGGTCTGGGAGTGCTGCTGTCTCACTCATGCTCACACCAAAGTCTTCGCTAGACTCAGAATCATTAGAGCTGGAAAAGACCTATAAGATCATCGAGTCCAGCCATGCCCAGCACTGCCATGTCCACCACTAAAACATGTCCCTAAATACCACATCTCTAAGTTTTTAAATGCTTCCAGGTATGGTGGCTCCACCAATTTCTCTGGGCAGCCTGTTTCAGTGTTTTTTACCACTCTTTCAGTGAAAAAATATTTCCTAACATCCAACAGAAACATCCACTGGCAGAACTTGAGGTAATTTCCTCTTGTCCTGTCACTTGTTATCTGAGAGAAGATTCTGACCCCCACCTGGCTACACCCTCCTGTCAGGTAGTCACAAAGTGNGACTTTCTTGTAGTGAGCTACCCAAAACTGGACACAGGGTTTGAGGTTTAGACACTACATCCTCATCACACTGTGGCCTGTGAAGTGGTCCATCAGGGGCAGATCATCTGGGCAAAAAGCAGCACCAAAGCATCCACACATCTTTTATGGTCTAAGGTGGGATCTCTGTGTGTCAGGTGGACTGGCTTCCTTGAAATGAGGTTTAGCACCTGTAGCACATCATTGCAAACAGCCCTTAATGGGACTGTCCTGGGTCAGCACTCAGAGATGGCCTTGGACCCAGGATCAGTGTGGGCTATTGACTCAGGAGCAACTAAAATGAAATATCCAGCAAGGAGCACAGACTGGAGAAGGACCTTGAGAAGCATCTATTGACCTGATTGATGTAGATTGGACCATGCTGGACTCAGGAAATAAACTCAGGACTGAAGTTTTGCTGCTTTCCACAGCTCTCTGACACCATTGCTGCTGAATTGGCACCACTGAGGCCAGTGAATGATGCGTTGAATTTCTGCCCCACCTGGATTTTGAACACTCAGCAGCTCCCAGGCACCAATGCCCTTCCTCACAATCACATCCATCATGACTGGCATTGATGGATTAGCCAAGGACTGACTGGACATGAACTAATGAGCACCATTGGGGTGAGGCAAATGTGTGCTAAAAGGGCAGCATAATGGGAGCTTTCATTCCACAAGATGCATCAGCACTGGAGCCCTTGTCCAGCCACAGCCTTGCAAACCCTCCGCCCTCTGGTCTGTTTGGGATGCAGAACTTTGCACAGCTTCTAGCAGCAAGTGTAGGCGATGTCCTTGCCCCAGTGTGGAGTTAAATGAACATATCAGCCTCTGTGGAGGTGTCCAAACCCACCCACACTCCTTGGGGAAGGATCAGGGCATGCCATGAACAATAGTAAAGTATCTCTGATGTTGACATCAGGACCAGGGTGGGTGGAAGCTGTGATAGTTGGGTCCTGTTCTAAAAACAGTTTAAGATGAAGTGACAAGCAGGTAGCAGGGACAGTTCCCAGGACCACGGGGGAAAACGAGGTTCAAAAGACACTCAAGAGCATCTCAAGGCTAAGAGCAGACCACCTCTAGCGTGTTGGCGTCTGTCTGGGAAGACAGGTCTCTTCTGAGCCTAAGGCAGCAGTTCCCTGAAGCTGTGCTCTGGGACCAAGATCCCAGTTACCATTCTCAGATTTTCCCCAGCCCTGCCTCATACCTTCTCTGTACTGCCTTGCTGTCCTCTCTTCAAGATCTACAGTCATGGATCAACAATCTCCATGTGCTACAGCAGAAATCTCTCTTTTCAAAAATTTCTCTGAACTAGAATTACCTAGAAACCTCAGAAACACTCATTTTTATCTGTGAAAGGCAAAATTTTCCCTCTCCACAAGATGCTTTACAGAGTATTTTCCTTAACACCCTGGAGCTTGCAGCAACTGTTTCCCATTTGTAGCATCTTTTATTTCCCACATGACACGTGTGACCAAAACCCTGATCTAAATACTGTGGCACTGCATATCTTCATGAGTACACATTGACACATTTCCTTTTGAAGATAACTGGCAGCATTACTGGATGCAAAGAGCAGCTGGAAGTAGGGAAGTAAGAGGCAGATCAGATGAAGCTGTGAGTAAATACCATAGAGATTGTGCAGTGTAGGTGTGAGCTGGGAGATTCCTAGAAAAGAGCAATAAAATAACAGCCTTTGGCTTTAAACATTACTTACTTATTCATCTAGACAAAGATTTCAATTGGTAGGGAACAGCTAGGGGCAAATAAGGATATAGCCACTGCAGTTTTGATCGTTGATTTGTCATAAAGGTCCATTTCACACCTATCAAGTGTTTAATTGCCCACACAGCTTTAGCAATCCACCACAGGGTTTCCTCTTCCCAGAGTTTCAAATGGGGAGAGACACATCCAGCACAAATCTTCCTCAGTGCAACATCCAGCAACAAAACGGTAATTGATGTTGTATAAAAAATAGATCATCTGTCTGCTATTTTCCATCCTCCTCAGGAGGGAACCTTTTAATTGGCTGATAATATCCCCCCTTTAGTCTGTCCTCTGAGAGGATTATATAAATCAGGCATATAAAAGGTCAGGAGATTCCCAAGGGAGGATCCATAAAGAACAGAAAGTTTGTGTTGCAGCTGCCCTACTGCCTCCCCCCAAGATTCACAGAGCAACCACAGAGGTCCAACTCCACCCCTCACGTGGGCAAGAAGCTCCTGTTGAGCAAAAATGAATTAATGTCTTCCACTAATGAACATTTGCTTCTGTCTCAGTAGGAAAACCCCAGTAAGTGGCACCAGTGGCAGCCAGTTCCAGTTCCCAGTGGGTTAATGACAGAACACACAAGTCAGATCAATCTGTGGGTTTTGCCATCAAAAGAGAAATTAGAAAAAAAAAAAAAGAAAAAAAAAGAGCATCTATGCATCTATTTGCCTTCATTCGCCACATTGATGAAGTTGCTTCCAATACTTGCGGTTATTCTCTTCTTGAGAAAGGAATTAATTATCATCATAATAGATCTTCAAAGTTCCAAGAAGAATAAAGGAATCTGGCACAAAGCAGGATTCCTGGCATGGAAATCAGCCCCTCATCTAAGCAGCAGGGGTGTTTGTACAGGCGTATTAGTGTGAAACAGGGGGATGCACTTCTACTTGCTGCTGAAAAAATTTTGATGAATAAATCAAAATTTTTATCGTGTCTGAATGCACTAATAAGGCCTCTGGTGTTGGAGGAGGATCAGCAACTGCTGTGTGATAAGGGCTTGATTCAGCTCCCTGGAAAGCTACAGGAATGTTGTCCCAGAGTTCAGGGGGACAGAGATGAGGCAGAGAGAAATGTGCTTCAGAAAATGGGGCCTTCTCCCAAGGACGAATTCAGCAGCCTTCAAGCAAAACCTGCACCTCCCTTCTGAGCCACCCAAGTAAAACTTAAGTTGGGCAAAACCCATTCATTTATAGCCTCAGACAATTTCAGCTGCTGGGATGACTGCTAAAATATGATGTTTTTCGTGCCCTATTTATTGAGGCATTTCGATAACATATCTGGAGACAGTGTGTAGACACATTGAAAAAGGCACCGCTGTGTCAGACAGCACGGGCCACAGACATGAGAGATGATGTAACAACAGATGAAGGCACTTCATCACAGATCTGCTGCTTGCAAAATTCAGAAGAGTAATAAGGTGGTGGGCAGCAAGACTCACAACCTGCCACACATCCAGTTGCCACTGTAGGAACAGGAGTTCATTGTAAATCACAGCAGGAGATGACTCGGAGGTGGTGCTGAAGGACAAATAGCCATTGCTTCATGGGCCACTGACTCCGAGGCAAGCCATGGCCGTGGTGGGCTGTGTTACTCAAAAAATGATGGACCAGATAATGTCAAGCATCAAATATAATCCTCATGGTCCTACCCGACCTGAATGGAAAATTCTGAAATAAAGACATTGGAAAGAAAGGATGATTTTATGTATTCTTGAAAAATAGTGACTGGCACCTATCAGTGCATCTCACATTCTTCCTTGCAGGTTTTTGCTGCCATTAACCTAGAGTGTAAATAATTCTAATCTCACCCCTAAGAGAAGGGAGGTTGGAAACAGAAGAGGAGAAGTGAAATGCAATTAGGTTCTGCAGCGAGGATGAGCAGGCAGGTGCAAGCAGCTCC
This sequence comes from Tichodroma muraria, assembly GCA_013390105.1. NCBI lineage: Eukaryota > Metazoa > Chordata > Aves > Passeriformes > Sittidae > Tichodroma > Tichodroma muraria. The sequence goes on along the minus strand of WAAG01076211.1, from coordinate 11,893 downwards.
TGAGCAACCCACGGCTGCGGCCAGAGCCATTCGAGATGGCTGCACTTGTTATCTTCAATCTGTTTACAGAGCAGTAATTGAAAGTAGAGATGTCTGTCAGGTCAAGTGTAACAGTTTGTTCATGCTTTTCTGCCCTTTCAGTGTAGCTGAAACGATGGCAGGAGTGATAAAGGACGAGGATCCGAGGTGTGAAACCTATCTGATTGGCACGGGAGAGGCTGTGATGTGTGTCAAGTTCACCTCCACAACGATGTTGTTTTTACAGCTTATGACTCATTTGGGTTTATGCAACTGCTACAAAGCTATTTCTGGCCACTGGGACTTGCATTTGACCAGAGCAGGACTGAGGATAGATTTTGTGCAGGTCACCGTGTCTGTGTTTCAAAATGAGAGCCCTGGGAGCAGAGCCCCAGAGCTGCTGGTGCAAGACGTGTCCAGGAAAAGGAGGTTTCTAACTCCATTTTCCTACTTCATTTACCTTATTTTACAGTTTTCCCTACCGTTTTCTTAGTTCTGTAACAGGAAAACTCTGTATTAGGCACTTTTAAACAAAATTTGGTGGTGAGTGAGACATGCAAGCTGCATTTATTTCCCCTCTTTCAGACCAGGAGTTGTGCACAGGGCAGACTTCCTACAGTGTGCAGCAGATTCCCAGAGTGAGAACTGTGGCAAACATTCCTGCAAAAAATTTGTGCTGACACAACAAACTTGGTACTGATACATGTAAAAATGTGTAAGAAGAATATTTTTGGGATATGATTTTTTTTTAAAATGCTGAAACTTTTTGACTTGGTTGATTCCTTGAAGTCAGTGAAGATAAAGTCTCAAAAGGAAAGTGTGAGGAAGCAGGCTGTGCTTAAGTCCAGGTCAAGTAATAGCAAAGGTCTCTCTCCATGCAGCTCTATCAACACTTCTCACTGCAGACAGGCAGAAATATTTCCTATTTCTGTTGTGTTTCTCTCCACCCCATGAGCATAAATTGCTCACAGCATAACCAGCCCTGGAGAAGCAACAGGCAAAACCCAAAATACTCAGTGTTCTCCTGTTTGATGCTAGTTAAAAAACATGGGGGGATTACTGGAAAAGCTGTTGGGTGTACCTGGGAACAGGAGCATCACAGGGTAGTGGCAGCAACAGCCAAGCAGAAAAATAAAATTACCACCTGTCACCAAATGGAAAGTGCCAGCCATAAGGGAAGAAAGAGAACATTTGGAAGGAGGTGACACAAGGAGGGTAAAACTACTGCTCTGGGTGCAGATTGCTAAATACTAGGTGTTTGTTCAGTAAATAAAAGTTATTTATTACATAGAAGAAGAATAAAAGCTGGCACAAAGGAAAAAAAAGAGCTCACAGGTCCTGGCCTAAAGAAATAAATCCAACAGCACTTTATGAGAAAAGCAGGTGAAGTTTAGACTAAGCTCCAAGCATCTCTGCTTTTGAGATGATCTTGTCATATTTGATTCTGGGCTGTGTTTGGTAGAAAGCACTTTAAAAGTGAGAAAACCATCCTACATCTCAGAACTTCCAAGTAAAGTTAGAGTTGCTTGAATGATTCCGACGTGCCAGCATGAACACCAAAACCCACCAGCCATGCTACCCCCAAATCCCGTTTACTCCTTTTCATGCTCTGCTGCCCTTGAGCTCCAGCTGGCACCAGCAGTGGCCACAGCAAGTCATAGGGAGCATCCCCCTCCCTCAGCAGCTCTGGAGGAAGGCTTGGGAGAAATCTCAGTAGGAAGCCTGCACAGCAAAGATTTTTTTCCACCCCTTTTTGAAGGCACAATGTGACTGAAGAATTTAGATAAGGCTCCAAATGCATCTGTCCCTTGGGCTGAGTGCTTTCAGCCAGAGCCTGTTTCACAGACCAAGGCTGAAGATTCCCCCTGTCACAGATAGGAACTGGATTAGGTTTCACATATAAAATTTCTCCCCTCTCTTTTCCATGACTAAGAAGCAGTTCCAGCTACAGGGTTGCATTTTCTGCTGGCACAGGTGACTGTTACTGCACTGGATTGCCCCACAGTCAGAGAAAGGAAAGTGAAGAGAACACCTCCAGTTTTTAACCAATTTAAATAAAAAACAACATGGATGAATGTGACTCCTTGTGTCCTAATAAACAATACAAAACACTGCCAAACCTACCAGAGGCTTGAATCTAGGGCTGAGATTTGTGGCTAACCAGAACTCAAATCCAAACCCAGACCTGGCTTCCACCCAAGCTAGTCTGAATTTCACGTCTAGTTTTTCTAACGCTGTTGCTTATGCAAAGCCTGAAAGAGTCAACATCTTCACAGTAAGTTTGGTTTCCTTCTTGCTCTGAGGGCCAGGGAACAGCACAGCAGACCACAGAGGGTTGTTTGTCTTTTACAACCTGTCTTCATCTCCATAGATCAATTTGGCAAATTAAATTCAGGGCGTGAATGGCCCTGCCGCCCAACCGCCCCGGGATCGATTTGGCGCTGCCTGTGCCCCTCAGAATACTTATGCCAAAGAGTATTAAAAATAAATAATTAAATGCTGCTTCTTCAATGTACTCTGACGTTCAGCAGAAAGAGCAATGAAGGCAAGGTGGGGAGGGGAGAGGGGAAGGGAAAGCAGTCAGCTCCCAGAAGGAAAAGCACAGGCACGTGTGTCAAATGGTTTTGTCTGGAGCAGCAGGACCAGGTGGCAGGAGAATGCTGCAGTGGGGAAAATACTCAGCTTTCCTCCCTAGCAGGCAGATCTGCATGACTGCAATTTGGGAAGGCTCAGTGTTGGTCCCCTACATGCTTTGCTGAGGCAAAATTCGCTCAGAGGTTAAATTATTTAACATGGCAGAAATGAAGAGAAGAAAATCAGGTTCCAAGTTACCTGCTGGAGGGTGTTTTGGTAGAGAAGAGTTGATCAGCAGGAAAATGAGTATAAATAAATCACATGCCCAAATTTTTTCTCAAGGCCTGGATGCTAATCTCACATTGCATGGATTACATGGATAATCTGAGCAGACAGATCCCCAGCTGACTGTAACAGACTATTCTCCGCAGTGATTTTGAAGCTTAGCGCTGCAGTAGCCACACATGGACTTCCGAGAGCTGGAATCTGCACAAAACCCAGAGCTGGTGGGCAAAGGCCTGTGTTAGCACCCAGAAAACCAAACCTACCACTCACAAAACAGACATGAAGTAGATCTTTGCAGGATTTGCTCTAGGGTTGTAGTTCTGAGACAATATTCACCAGGATATCCAGCAGTGCAGGGAAATACTGTTGTATTTCTCATTTACCCACCCACAACTCATCAGCTGATTTTACCAGGGAAAGGAAACATCAAAGAAGCTCCTTGCCCAGCCCAGGCAAGGGCTGAACAGATCCACTCATAAGCTTGGTGGCACTGTTATCTGTGTTTTCCCTCTTGCCCTCTATTTGCTGTCTGAAATATTCCAATTCACTCCAATCTTTAAACCACTTCCCCTTTGTTCACCTCTCTTTTGTGTTTCCTTTTCTGCAAATACTCCAGCAAATGAGGTCCCTGGAAGGAACAAAAGCATTTAAGGATAATCTTGCTATCCTGCAGGAAAATGGTTTTCAAATTTATCATCATAAATAGAGATAGGAAATATTTTACAGACTTGACTTCTTTTACTCTTTTTTTTTTTTTTCCATCCAAAACATTTCACAGGTTTGGGCTGATTAATGTGAAATTACTTTTTCAGAAAAATGGGGAGTAGTGGTGGGGAATAAAAATGTTTGTTTTTAGCATTTAGAGAATAAAATACTGGCTTTCAGCTGCACTTAGGGTATTTTTTTTTTTTGCTTCAGTTTTATATAGCAGACATTTAAAGCCTCTGAAATTAAAAAGAAATCAATTTTGGTAAAAAAAAAATCTCTTTTTTCATCTGACTTCCATTTTTCTTAAATAATGCAAAAATTATTTCCAGTTGAAAGGAGTTCTTCCTATTCTCATAATGGTTATATATCATTAATGCCTTGTAAGAGCTACATTTAGCCAATGAGCTAATACAAATAAACCATGTGATTGGCAAAGACAACTCTAATTAGAAGGACTTCCAACAAATTGACCACAGATGAGATAAAGGGCAGGATAAGTAAAAGTGCTATATAAATTACTTGCCATGAATTATCTACCAGCTCAAGACAACTGACAGTAATAGACCTGGGCAGCACATTGTGTCACCTTTCATTTCAGATCCCGATTTTTCCAGTGAAATCGGGAGCAAAAATCCTGCTCTGCTCACTAGGGAAGCGCACAAGATATAAATTATAGCAGGATATTTTTTGTGTCAGAGATGGCTCTTTGTGTCTCCACATGCAGTTGCACTCCCCTTGCCTTGAGCTCCTGAGGATTTTGGTGTGATCCCTAATGGAGCCAGATTCAGGTTCTGAGCAGCAGGGAGCACAGCAAGCATTTCATCAGCGATGGGGGTAAGAGAGATAAAATTATCATTCCCAGATGTGTCCATACAAGGAGACAGACCTGACAGACTGCTCTCCACTGAAAGCATGGCTGGTGCGCAGGAAAAGGCAGGAAAAGATTCCTAAGGTTGGTTTCCAAGTCTTTGGTTTTCATGTAGCCAAGAACATTTACTGCACTGGACAGGGTGTGTACAGCATTTTAAACAAAACCTCGTAACATCTCTCTGTGGGGATTGATTTAGATGCCATGATAAATCATTTCAAATAAAGGTATGGGATGATATCCAGAGACTTCAGGCTTCAATCTAATTAGGAGTCTGGGAGCAGCACAGAGCTGCTGGCTGAGTGGGGGGTTTGTGCACAGATCCACAACCCTATGGCCAGCACCTTCATTTAGGGCACATCCAGACCTCCCACCCCACAGGGCTGTGATGCTGCCAATACCCACATTGCATTGAGGTTCCCAGCAGAATTAGTGGTCATGGTGGTCTCAGTGGGGAGGAATGAATGGGATAAGTGCCCTACCTACCCTTAAATCAGCGTACAGGGAACAAAAATCACCTTGTAATACAGTTCCAGCACCAGGAAGCTTGTATTTCTTCTGGTGACATGGCAAGGCCCATGACATCATGCCTCAGTGTCATGGCCCCGCATCATTTCATCATGAGGTAATCAGGTCAGCACCAGAGTAAGGACCCTTTAAATCAAGGGACGAGAGCCAGAGGCTGTTTCTGATCGAAGGGCAGCCACAGGGAGAAGGTGCCATTCACAGCCTCAGAACGCTCTGTCCTGCAGCTGCAGAGCTCAGGAAGGAGAGGGGAGGAGGAAAAAAACCCCAACACCCAGGTGTTTGTAGTTTGTCCTTGCTCGGAGGCAGACAGATGCTTTAGCATTTCAGAGAATAGGTGGAGGAAGGGGAAGGAAAAGAAATACCCTTCGCTTTTCACAAGGAGACAGAAAGAAATGAGAGAGTCCATTAGATGTTAATAAATTACCCTGCAATATGCTGGGCAGGCAAGGCCAGCTCCTTAACTCCAGAGCTGGCAGAGCTAGGCAGAGTTGCCAATTTATCCATGTCTGAAGTACTTTGCAATAACATGCCAGACTGTGTGATCCTTTCCCCTCCTGCACCAAATGCTTCCTCAGGGCCCATCACCAGCAGCATTGTGATTTAAGACCGGGGTGAGTGTGTGACCTGCAGGGCCAGTTAAAGCACTAAAATAAATTGCCAGAGGAGGGTATGGAACCATCATCAGCAGCAATTTCTAACAGCAGGTTCAACATCCTGCCTGCAGCCAGAGGGATGGAGCAACTAATCCCTCTAAAGGACCTAACAAAGTCCTTTCCAATGTAGTTTTTATGATTTCACAGGTTGTAGTAGCAGCTTTGAGAGCTCTGAGCCTTATTCCACCTTTACTGCTGCCTGACCAGAAGAAAACCCTTACATATAAAATCCGCTGGATGTATTTTTTCTTAGTTTTGGTTTATTAAATGGCCTTCAAATCCAATTTTAGAGGTTCTTCCTTTAATTGAGAGAGATGCTGTTAATTGCAAAGCAACCCACAGATTACTGCCTGGTCTGGAGCAAATGCCCTGCCAAAGGTTTCAGTGCACTCTCTGCTCCATAGACCCGCAGAAGCAGGTCCTCAGTCCCAAACTGCTGTCTGAGGACTGTCCCCTCTCAAGTCCACCAGATACAGAGATAAATCCTGAAAAGGACTCTTGCTGCTTCACACAAAGTTTGATGGAGTTGAGAGTCTAGGTAACAATCTAAACTGATAAATTAAAGATAGTTTTAATTGTTATCAGAACATCCCTCCAGGCTTCAGAGCCAGAAGGTGAGTTTCAAGCCAGTTAGCTTTTAATCATCTCAGAACTTTTAAGTCCAGCACCTGAGTTTAGCAGGGTGGTTGTCTGAGTTTCAAAGGTCTGAATCTGGCAGAACTGAAACACTGCCAGAGCAGACCCCAAAAGGTGAGGCACAAAGTATTGCCCTGGAGGATGCTAAGCACCCTCACCTTGGCTCTAAAACCCTTCACTGGCAGGGGCTCGCCCTGTCCCTGGGTGCACTCAGAGCCTCACAGGACTGAGTTGAAAGTTCATCACTTACACCATTTACCCAAATGAAGATAATGACATGACAAGTAAAATCAATTTTCGTATGGTTTCAAAGCTGAGATTTGCTTCCAGAGGTTAAAGACACAAGGCAATACCCTTCAGTGAAGCTAAACAATTTATAGCGGCTAAAAATCTATCCTTCAAAGCTTAACTGCTAAGAGCAGGGAGAAATTAATTTCTGAATCCAGTGCATGTTCAGCCAAGCTTAAAATAAATGGAGATTATTATTCTTTTCAGGTGAAAAGCAGATTATAAAAATAAATATACATTGCAAGTTTAAAAACAAGACTCCAGGGAGACAGCTGGATTCAGAGAGAAATTAATCAGAAGGCAACTTCTGAAAGCATTGAATATTCTTTGCCATTTCCCAATCGATTCTTAACTCAGAGAGCAAGAAAACAGCCGACACTTCTAATAGCTGCTTTTGGAAGTGCAGTCTGCCCAGCAGCGTGATTTGTGGGGCTTGCATGAGTTCCTGGCAGTCACTGCAGATGAATCAGTGGTTTCTTTTTTAACATCATCTGTGATAATAGTCTGGCAGTGAGAAGTGTTGCTTTCCTGCAATTCAGCTTTGCAGGATGCTATCCTCTTTGGTAAAGCAGACATTAAGATTCAAAATCTGAGAAGGCCCTAATGTAGAGAATGCGAGCGAAATAGCTAAATATATCCATGCTGCAGATCAATTTTTCCCTTGCCAACATGTTAACATGCTTTTTTCTTTTTATTCTCTTTTCCTTTCTTTTTCTTTTTTAATCTGAGATCAGATGAGTGCTGCATTCTCAAGGACATGGCCAACTTAATAATATTCCTTCATTATTTCAGGTTCCTGCAGTTTTAACTCTGCCTTTTCAAAGTAAATGCAGAGAGGCTGCATAAGCACAGGCTGCCTCTGGGGTAGGAAAGAACTTGGGAACCAAACCAATTGCCTCCCTCATTTCAGCGCCACCAGGGAATTTTCAATCCATACCCAGCTTTCTTCCCCACCCAAAATGGGTAATCTGGGTCTTGCTATTAAGAATTGCATCACTCCAGGAATACAAATAAATATATAATTCTGTGAGATCACTGCTCACCAGCAATCTTTCTATCAGCCAGTCTTCCTTGCACAGCCTTCTCATTAATTAAAAGCTGCACAGTTTGGACCATTGAGGCAAATCACAGTGTAGCACCCAAAATATTACCCTGGCAATAGCTTGTGAAAGCTCCCACTAATCTCTCAGGAAGGGGCTCGGAGCAGGCCAAGCAATCAAGCCTCAGTGATTCCTCAACAACTAATGAAATCTGGCAAGGCAAAAAAAAAGATAAATGGGGGAAAAAGAAAAGAAACCAAAACAAACCCCTTGCCAGTGGGCGGGGAAGATTTTTGAGGTCTCTGCGTTAGGAGAAAAAAGCCTCTCACGCTCAGCTCAGCTTGACACTATTGAGAGCCAAACCTTTGCTGCAGATTTCCCCCAGCATGAGTCCCTGTCCCTGACATGTGCTTTATCCCCTCAGAACAGCAAACAACAAAACAACCCAGCACAGGAGTCACTTCAGTGCTTGAGGATCCAGCCAGTGACTGCAGGCTTTACCTTCCACCTCTACACAAACACCAGCCAAGGCCTGCACAAACAAATCAACTGGAGAATGGATTGGGGGAAAAAAAACCTGGCAAAACACTAAACACAACTTTCTCTTCACCTCTTTCAGCACTCAACCAATGGATGTTTCCCTAGGGTAGAGTAAGGAGGGTTGAATTAGTGCTCTACAAACAGGTGAAGCACATATCCAAACCTGCACTTTCTCAGGTTAAGGGTAAAAAGGTAAATAACACAACAGTACATATCCCTGGTGTCGCTCAGGAACAGCCAAGCACGTGCATAAAAGCATCTATTAACTTGCTTTACCTTTTCAAATGTTTCAGTGTCTGACACTTTCTGCATGGCTTGCTACAAAGATTCAGTAATATTTTGTCTTTATGCTTTCTTTAGTTTACTACTAAAGAATAACAGGGAAGATCTGCTTCAGTTCATCATTCAGCCCAGTGTATTTAGAAATTAAAGAGCCTTCTAATCCTTTCCTCAAAGGAAAAGGAATCTGACCCATTTTTGAGTCTCTAAAATGTTGCAACAGTCCTTCCCAGTTCTCATCATAATGAAATTATGGCAGGTGCAGCCTCTCCAGCCCTCATCAATCCTCTGTGAAATCAAAGGCTCATGCAGGATGTCTTCCCATGTGTTACCATGACCTTTAAAACTGAAAATAGAAACTATGGGTGCTGTGGCATTGAACATCCAAAACACTTGCATTTCGTCTGACTGGTGTTTGGTCAGTGCTTTACAGTTGGGGATAAAAGCTGAATCCAGCTCAGTCCATCTTGGATGAGCCACAACCAACAAAAAGGAAATTTTGGCTTCTTAATACTATTGTTCAGGCCTTCCTTCACACTTCACTTTTGATGTGAAAAACTGACATTTTTTAGGGTTTCAGAGAGCAAAGATACCTTAGTGTAATTTAGCCTTTGGTTTGAGGTCAGCTGCTCTGGCTAGTGCTGACCAACCTGGTTGTCTGCACAGCACAAACACACGGAGGCAACAGGGAGAGGAACATCAGCCACATTCAGATCTCCTTGAAACGTGATCTTGCTGCTCTCCTTCCCTCTCCTGTTGATGTATTAACTCTCCATTTTGTTATTTTTGTGCCTTGGAGCACATGAAGAAGTAAGAAGGGACCTCGTCAGGCACCCAGCACCGTATCTTAGGGTGTGGTTCAAGCCCTTTGTTCACAGCATTAAAATGCTGTGCCCTTCTCCCAGTGGGCCTACCCTGACCCAGAGCCACGGGGGTCAGGGCAGGTCAGGTATTGCCTCCCTTCACAGAAACATTTCTTCCAGATGCTCCTGTATCCTCCAGCCCTTGCTGCATCCCTTGTGTTCGAGTTTATGGATGACACCATAACTGCAGAGCTTTGTAAAGCACCTGCTCGTGGTCCTGAACTTAAGTGAGTGCACAGTTCACAGTTCAGAGATGGAAAGGATAGGAAAAAACATTACCTGCATCACAAGCAACAAGCCCACCCTTTGCTCCCCTGCCAGGAAAAGCCACAGTGAAGCACATAACTCTCACTCAGCAGAGACCAACAATTAGAAAGCAGAGAATAAACCAACCTTTCCTTAAGTCGTGTCTTTCCTTGACCTTCCCAACAGCAAAACAACTTGTGTGCATTAATAATGCCCCTCCTGAACTCAAATGTCCTCCTTTTGCAGCAGTACCTGGTTTTTCATCTGACACCCAGGGGAGAATTCCTGCAGGAACAAACTTCCCTTGAAAAGCAAGTGCCAACAGCGAGAAACCAAGGCAATTTTCCTGCACATTTCAACATATGAGATTAAGTGAAAACTAAGCCCCAGTCCTGATCCTGAAATCACTCTACTTTTACTCTTAGTCTGAGTCTCTAGTCTCTACCAGAAAAAGTACTGCTGTTATGAGCACTAAAATCCAGTTCCCAATGCAGAGCTCAAGGATTTCCTTCTTAGCCAGGGTAAAGACAGAAAACCCAGAGTTCTAACAGAACTAAGAATGGCTGTTGTTCAGTCGTCTGCTTTGGATTTTTTTGAATGCCTTATTAGGAACTGATTGACAAAAAAAGGAAGGGAGTAAAAGGAATAACAAATCCATAGCCTGTCTAGAAGGGAGAAGGGAAGAATGCAACAATTTTACAAGACTGATAAATTGAAACGAACACAAACTCCACAGCCATGACCTTTTAAAGTGTCACTTTTACTGAGAGCATTGGCATGGAACGGTGCTTTTGATTTGTGCTGAGAGCAGAAACATTCAGAAAATCCAATCTGCACTTTGACATCAGCTGAGGCAGATCAGCCTTTGCCAGTTAATTCAGAAATGCCTAGGATGGTTTGTGCTGCAAGGTAAGACTGAACATCTGCCTTCCTTCCCCTTGATTGCCCACTGAATCCACAAGATCTCTTTGGGGGCTATATAACATGGCTGTGACTTTCCCAACCACTCCCCAGCCTAAAGGTGATTTCCCCAACTGGAGAAGTGTGTAGGGGTAGCATGGGGGTCATTGCCAGTGTTACTAACCCTTCTGTCAAAGTGCTCCCAGAAGTATCTGCCAGCTTGGCAGTCTCTCCATGAGAAAGAGGCACTGCTGTTTTCTCTTACCATCACCTACCTGACTGCCCTAAGACAAGGAGAGCCACCAGGCCAGGTAATGTCCAACCAGCCAGCAAAGCTTCCCTCTGCTGGACACTGCAGGTCATTTGTGATGTTTGGAAAAGGTTTTGTGCTGCCTAAAATCTGAGACCCCTTCCCTCCAAAGACACCATCCTCCAAGACAGGCAGGATTTGAATAAACATGGGTGTATATTCTTGCCCAAGCCTGAACTTGTAGAGCTATGTTACATCCACAATGGAAAATCAGCTTCTCACAGCTCTGCCTTTCACACAGAGATGAAGGGAGTACTATCAGGGATGAAAACATGAATATAGATGTGTGCCAGAAGTTTTAGGGGGGAGATAACGTGAGCCAAAGACTCCTTGAGGAGCCTGTGTCATACCTTGTCCTGCTAAAAAAACCTTTCCTGCATTAGGTTTTACAAGGATTCAGGAAGTGAGCAGGCAATCCAAGGTACAAAAGTGAGCACCATCACAAGGTACAAAATTCAGGACCAATAGCTCATTTACTCCTATACTTTTTCCCAGCTGCTAACCAAAGATGGGATTCTGGTTAGTGACCATTTAAACTATTAGTTTATTCTAACCCAGTGTGTCTGGTTTCAGCTGAGAACAGTTTGTGTCACACCCTTGTATGAGCCCAGAAGCTGTTAAAATAAAATAAAAGCTGGTGTTTCTAACCACGCCAACAATCAATATGCCTCTGAAAAACACAATGAGCATATCTGCAGCCTGACTTTAACAGAGTCTTTGCTCATTTGGAAAAGCTCTTCTAGGCTGAACAGCAGCTCCATACCTTTGGAAGTTAAAGCACAATTTCCTCCTGCCAATGAAGAAATAGAAAACTGAAAAGTGTGTGTCCCCAGGTAGATTGAGTAATGAGGTTGCCTTCCATTAGTGCAGTGTAG
>WAAG01076209.1:0-25739 GCA_013390105.1 Tichodroma muraria | reverse complement strand
CCATTCCAGTTATCTGCTGGGGATCTAGATGGTAGGATGGTGTGACATCATTCCCTTGGCACACTAGTACAGCAGTATTTTAACATCTATTCTTCACTTTTAGGCATTCCACTGCTGGGAAAGTTCCTGACCACAGTTTGGAAGATATTTCTTAGTAGTTCCAGAAACACTTTCATCATGTCCTGAATAAATGGCACCAAACAAAGATCACACTTGTGTTGCCACCTTCTGGTTGTCATTTAAATGGGTGGAGGACTTGAACAATGAGGATTACATGATCCTAAAGTGTGGTAGGCAGGACAACATCTGTCTTTTTTTCCCTGATGCTTTCCTAATGCTGTAAACTCAAAGTTTTTTTGGTGTTGTTCATTATGTCCGTGAAGCTTACAGAAAAAAGGGGTTCCAAAAAGTTTTAACTTCCAGCTTAGGCAACTATTTGAATTGACTTGCTTCTTCAATTTGACTCAGATTTTTCCACTTTTTGGGCAGAAAATGGGATTTATAAATATTTGCAAGGAGTCAGTAATAAATATTTGACACTGCTGAATAATTGTTCAAATCCTTTTATTGTTATTTTTGGAATAGAGGTAAATCATACATTGCTCCCTGGGGAATTCTGGGTTCGGCTCAGAGGAAAACAACTTTTCAAACATATTAATGCTTGAAAATACATTAGTATGCTTGTATCTTAGCATTAGACTGCTTATAAGAAGAGAAAAGCACAAAGAGAACTGGCAGTCTGGATTACCTTCTATTTTGTGTTTACATTTTTTCTTGTTTTCGCTTTTTTTTTGCTTCAGACACTAAATATACACATAATTTTCCCAATAGCATCTGTGTTTTCTCTTTGTTTGGTCCTTGAAGGCTGCTAGATCAGAGAAAACTCAAGTTTTCTCAGCATTCCAATTGCAGAACATGAGGAAAGCAGTTAGTTTGACTTGCTAGCTGGTGAGGCCCAGACCTTTACTCCAATACTTTCAGTATAAACATGCCTTGTGTTTCCATCCCACTAATACTGCTGCAGTCATATCAGACATATTAAATGACATCAGAAATGGTCTGGAAAAAAAGAATTCAAGAGACTTGTTCCCTGTTCTATGATGTTCATACAGGAAAAAATATAGTCTGTAGCACACTCTCAGTCAATATGCAACACTGGCTTTTTCTGCAAAGAACACAGTATTAGACATGTCAGACTATGTACTGAAACCCATCACTATTTCTCAAGTGCTTTTATTCATTTTACAATAACTAGCTGATATTCTAGTGCTATAGACTCTTTTCGCACTTTGTTTTTTTGTACAATGTTAATTTTTTTTTAAATTATTGTACAATGTTAATTTTGTACAATGTTAATGTTAACTTTTTTTTTCTTTACAAGTTCAGGATTTTATACATCAGTAGTCTGCTCTAATCAATCCTTTCCACATTTTCTCACGTACTCCTCAGTCATGCTTTGCACTCAACTTCCTCTCAGTGCCCCTTTTGCAATTCAGTCCTCTTAGCTGTAAAAATTCTTGTTGTGCTAACATTCTTCAGTGTTTGCATGTATTGAGAAAGAACACTGGAATGTGACAAACTCTAAAATAATTTATCTTTAACTCGTTAAAAATACTGTTATTTGCTTCAGTTTTGCCTCCCATGTCTGCAGTCACCCTCTCTGAAATGTCTTCAATCATTACATAAGCAAGGCCCATTTACTACATTGGCAAAAATCTGAAATCATACTGCCCCCGTTTAATTTTTTTCTGAATATTTCCCTAATTTTAGGTATCCTGAACAACACCTAACATGGGCTTCATTGTATAAGCTTTTTTTGCAGCCGTCTGGCCTGCAGTGTATTCCTGAGAAGTGTTTTATTTGTCTCCTTTATCTATGCATGTACTACATGTCTTGTCGTTTTCAGACTGTGAATGTGTTTTCTGTTTGACTTTCTCCGAAAAAGGGTTTTATGGGATTTTTATTTTTCCTGGAATGTGTAGGGATTAATAATTTTTACAGTATAAAATACTTTCCTGTGTGCCCTCAAATGCATTTTTATCTGTAGTTGTCTGTTAAGTATATTCTTATGTATCTGTGTACAAGACCACTAAAATGGTGTTGTAATAAACGATTACATTATTGCTGTAACTGCAAAGAGAGTTACCTGGCAAAGTTTAAGAGAATGAATCCTTCACTATTCTTAACCCTAAAATAATATTAAATACTTCTATAATAATGTGAGTGAAGTCCCTTTGATTTGCCTATATGCCTTGCAAGTAATTCCAGCCAGTGACAACCCTATCAAATGAAATAATGAAGAGTCCTTGTTCATATTCTTCTAGGAATGAGTCAGATGTCTGGCCTTTCCTCCAATTGCTTTTCCTATGATTTCATAGAAAAAAGATAATGTATATACTGCAAGCCAAACAATTATCACCAGATAATCCTGTTTCTTCAGGGTTCCATATTTTTGTTGGAAATTTTCATTAGAAATGTATCAGATTTTTCATGATTATGGTTAAACTATCTCCAAGTTTCGGTCATAGTCACTGCGTATTTTTAATAGTTACAACTATTCTACAGAACAAGATTTTATTACTTGGATGTTAATAGAATTGTAGTTAGAAACAAAAGAAGCATTGCAGATAATATGTCTCTAATGCACAGGAGTGGGTCTAACCTTTTCAAATTATTTTACTATTTACTGTAATAAAATAAATTATGATAGCCTTTGACAATTACTGTGGATGTCCTAGATTTCTAAGAATTCTGCTATCATTTGATATAAAAACCCTCTTGTCCCACTGCAAGATATAAATGAAGTTTCCACACAGTCACTGGGAGTTACTGTGGGCTGCCATGGGAGGACAAAACCTGGTATAGCCAGTTAGGAAGTTTTACTGTCCCTGTGCTGTAATGGTAACATAAACTCTCATACACAACAATGACTGCACTAAACTTTTGAGGAAAATAGTTAGCTAAAGCTCTGTATGCAAAGCAAAGCTGTAAAGTTTGTCTGCTGCCTGAAATTCACTAGTTTGAAACCAAGTTTACATTTGCCCTTTCAGCCCTTTATAGTGTGTGGCACACATTGGTGTAGACTTAAACCAAACCAGGCCCTAAGATATCATCCTCACTGTTGGGGAAACTGCCCCAAATCATCCATAACATCCAAGTGTGTTTCCTAGCAGAGGTGGCTTAGACCAAGAAGCACTGTCTCAAAGAATGCTCAGCCACCACCCAAGGGCATTTTAGTCTACAGTTCAGGTGTGATTACCCTGATTTGGGTAGCAAAGCAGTTCATCTGCATGGACATGAGCCAGAGTCAGAACAAAAACCCTCGCCTCTTTTCCTAAACTAAACCAGACACAGCCTGGATGTATTCACCTGATATCAGATGGTAAATATGTTGTTTTAAAAAGTGGAGAAGGTGTGACAAGCTGTTGGGGGTTGGGTTTCTTTCTCACAGAATTTTCTCCCATGCATTGCTAGGGAAATAATTACTGGGTGCTTATGGGTACTCAGGAAAGACAAAGGAAGTGGCCGAGATCAGGGCAGAGGGTGGCACCCCAGGACTTCACTTCTCCCTGGGGCAGCTGCTCTCTGGGAGGGAGCAGCGAGGCTGTTGGTTTGCACTGCGGGGAGATTTCCCCGGCCCCACTGGAGCCAGCTGGGAGTGCCCCAGCACCGTCTGTCCGTGTGTGCCGGGAATTCGGATCCTGCTCTCTCCCTGCCCTGCTGGAGCCGCGCTGCCGCGGTGCCCGCGCCGCCGTTCCTTCGCTCCTGCTCTGGTTTCCCCAGGCCGTGTCCCGCAGCCCCTGCTGCTGCCAGGACCTTTCCACGGCTCCAGCAATCCCCGCCCAGCTCCTGGCACAGCTCGGGCTGTGACACCCTGGGCTCTCTGCTCAGCCTGGCCGCTGTGCCGGGCACTGCACCAAAGGGGAAAGTGCCCGCGGGGAAAGACTCACTGCGCCCTGGTTCTCTTTTGTTGCTAACGCCACAGTTATTGTTGTTATTTTGTTTTTCTTGTCATACGCAGTAGTAAAGAACTGTTGTTCCTATCCCCTCACATCTTTGCCTGAGAGCCCTTTAATTTCAAAATTATAACAATTTGGAGGGAGGAAGTTTTGCATTCTCCATTCCCAGAGGGGCTCCTGCTTTCCCTGGCAGATACCTGTCTTCCGAACTAAGACACGGGCACACCTAGCAAGATTTTATCTTTGCACACTATAAATACTTGCAGCTTAAATGCATGTTCTTGAGTGTTTGCATACTCTCTGGATTTGCAATTTTACCTTGACAAAATCTATAATTTAGAATTGGCAAACTTTTGTCCTGCTTTGCATCATCTATAATCTTGCATGATCTTTTGCATCATATTATTGACATACAGTCCTCCACTGTAGCTGGTACAATTTTACACGCCATAAATCAGAATGGAACTTGTCTTGATGTCTACAGGCATATTTCCTATCTGATTATCACCTATGGTACAATTATTTAACCCAGGGCCTCTCAAGGTTTACGTCTGTTAGGCACACAAACATGGATACTGTGTAGTGAAAAGTATATTAGCTGTATGATGTATATGAATCTCTTCCCCAAACCATTCAGAAAATCACTGCTTTCTGAGTGACACTGTTTCATGTCGTTCAGGTCATATGCTAATAAATAATGGTAAATAATTTCCGATTATATCAATAAAATTAGAGTAAAAGAATGAATATAAAAATTTCTAATAATAAGTTGATTTTAAAAAAAATATTTATTTTGTGGTGATTAGTATATATCATCCAGAATCTTTTTATTTCCATGATGTATCTGTGCCATTCTGTTGTTTACTTTTTTGAATTTCAGCGGCTCTGCCCCACATTTATTTGTTTTTTCCAGTTCTACCAGCTTATATCCAGCAAATGAAGAACTGGACCAAGGATAACTTGTGAAACTATGTGAAAATCTTGTATTTTGTTTAAGGAAAATTAATTCCTGTCCTGGGTCTCATTTGGACTCTTTGCAAAAAACCCCAAACCACAAGAAACCAAAACCCCTGCATGTTTTATTGAAGTACTTTAGCTGTCAGGTGTGCAAGTAGATGTTGTAGGGCCATTCACAGTAATGTTAAATGGAAATCATCCTTTAATCATGTGAATGGGTAGATCCGGATTCTCTGTTCACTTTATCCATGAAGATCTCCACAAAGCTGACATGTTTTGCATGCAGGGAACCACCATGGATGAATCACTGGGTCAACACACACTTTTTATGATGTTTTCTCTTGAGTGTTGCAAGCAGGTTATAGAAACGTAGTGGTTTGCAGTTATGTTTTCTATTGCTTCAAGTGTCACAACCACCAATAAAGAAGTTTTAACATTGCCTGCCATTGAGTAGCAATACATGATATTTCAAAAAGCTTTCTAGAGAGCCTGCTTAGGATGTAGAAACAATTATTTTATGGATTTGTAACAAGACTACCACTTTTTTACAGTTTATGCACGTAAGTTTTCTAAATTCACATTGAAAAGAGCAAGGGACTGCATTATGTGGGCAAACTAGACTTCATCTTATGGCTGTTTCCTGGGTGAAATATTTTCAGTAAATCACAGTCTTTATGCTGTCCTTGGATCCTCTGCAGTCTCAGCTGCCACTGCTGTATAATGTACATTGATTTCTATTTGGTATTCAGAAAGAGAGAAAGCCGTTTAATCATTTGGTTTCTGACTTGCTAATAAAAAACTGTCTTCTTTAATAAGTTTATTTTAGATAAAGCTACAGTCTCTGCCATAATTTGACATACTTTCTTAAGTTTTTCAAAGTAACAAATGATGCTGAGGATGAGACAATATCACTGTAATTTCTTCTTACCAAGTGAATGCCTTTGTGATTTGCAGAGTTGTTCAACACTCAAAGAATGAAAGCTATTTAATCATTCTCCATGTGAATTGTAAATAAAGTTTTCCAATTGTCCCACATCAAGGGAAATGAAAGGGAAAAAAAGAAGAGAGACTTCTCATTGTAAGGAAACTTTTTCTAATAGTGCCATGTCTATACCCAAATGTGAATGTCTTTTATATCACTAACAGTTTTCCACCCATCACATCTCATTGATATTCTGCTTCATTAAAGTCTCATGATAGAAAAGTTATTAATATGCAGAGTCAGTTTTATATCAGATTGGCCAAAAAAACCTCAAGTCTAATAATATAATTACTGATGTTGTATGATGGGAAATCATTAATGTGATTAGAAGTGCCTGACAGATTATAGAAAGAGATTTGATAAAGTCCACCTGGGTTTGGAGAAGTCAATTGATCCAAGTCTCAGCTTCTGTAGGGAAAAGGGAACGGAGGAAGCAGCAGGGTTGGACTGCAATCAGAAGAGCATATATCAGTTTCTTTTAATGTGTCTGAAGATGGATTGCTCTTTGTAGCCAGACTGTTCTGTGCATTAAAGATGTTCCTCAAGTTCAGCACTTGGTTCCTGTGTGATTTGACATAGACAGGCAGCCAGAACAACCACAACCCCATGGCTGAAATGCAAAGAGTAAATTTATTTCATTACCTTGCTAACTGGAGGATCCTGAAGCAACACCCAGGTGGGGATACACAAGTGGGAATGTTGGCACACCGAGCTCAGTCCATCCTGACAGGCAGCAGGGCTGCTGTTTGCACCCATTTATCAGAGGCCCATGCTGTGATCTCCCCTGAGCTTTTTATGATCTCTTAGCTTTGGTTTCTCTTCCAAAACAAGGAGCTCAAGTATGTCTGTGAGAGCACCTCCAGGTCTCTCCAAACACCTACGTTATTTCTACGCAGAGATTCTACTTCTCAAAACAAAGGATAAACAGCAGTGGACGTAATATATGGGGTTTGTTATATAATTAAAAAGTCATTGTTGTCTTTGAAAATCAAAAACCTACCTAATGTAAAAAAATTGTACCCTACTGGCTTTTTGGAAGCAAAATTTAGCCTTTCACTTTATAATGGTCTGTGAGGGTTTTTTCTTCCCCATCTTGCTCTAAGTATCCAGTACTACATTGATGTGAACTTGTAACTGTGCTTTGGATTAGTTATGGAATAACTCCCAGTTTTGTAATAATTTGCATATAGGATACAGAAAGAAGTGTAGTATACAAATAAATCATCTACAGCAGTGTTTTAGTCATCTTTTTAAGAAATACTTGCCTTTGATAGAACACTCCTCTGCAGAGAATGAATGTGCTACTCCACTTAAGCCCTGTTTGCACTTCTTATCTACAAAGAAGAGTAGCTTTCATATATCTGATAAAAAAAAAACCCTCTTTTGTTTCAGAATTCTGAAATCTAAAAAATACAGTGTGTATTATTTTCCTTTATTTAAACATTTGCTTTGCCTAATTGGTCTAGTTGCAATTACGGAAGGTAAGCAAAAATCACTAGATTTTTTTAACCCAGTCTCATCGTTTACTGTCACATAACTGTTAGATTCCAAATTATCATTGAATCAAAATGCTTTGAATTTGAGGAGACCCTTAAGACCATCTTGTTCCAAACTCCCTGCCACGAGGAGGGACACCTTCCACTAGATCAGGTTTCTCAGGGCCCATCCAACCTGGCCTTGAACATTTCCAGGGATGGAGAGTCCACAGCTTTTCTGGGTACTTGTGCCAGTACCTCACAGTAAATAATTTCTTCCTAGCATCTGATCTAATCCAACACTCTTTCAGTTTGAAGCCAACCCCTGTCTTCTATCACTCAATGCCATTATGGAAAGTCTCTCTCCAGCTCTCTTATAGCCCCTTTAAGTACTTGAAGGCGGTCAGGTCTCTGCAGATAATGAAAAGTCTCTGCTTGTGTTTTCCTTCTGCTGATGCTGATTCCACTGTGACTTGATCTCGGATAAGTAATTCATTTCACTTAATGGTCAGAGAGTCTTTGAGCTTTAAAGTTATTCTGCTTTCTTCTCAAATGTACAATTTTCATCTTAACCCTCTCAGCTTGGTGAAGAGAAGGAAATGCCCTTTCACAGGCAGAAAGCAGTTCACATGAGCAAGCAAGGGCCCGAACTTCAAAGTGAAAATAACAGTTTGCATTCAAATCCTGAAGACCCCAAAGCTTATTTCCTCCAAAACCAGAAAAAGTTAAAAGGAATCAGACTCTTTAGGTAAACACCTGTTCTGCTGTGAAAGTGTGTTGACGAGTGATTCCTAAATCTTGATTTTGCAAATATCATAATGCAGAAATACAACATGATTATGTAAGGCAATTATTTTGCTAAAAATTGGTATTTATACCATTGTGAGATATATGTAATAACTGTGGTTTGTATCTGCACCTAGAGACAAACTTTATGCACTGCAGATTAGGGGACAAGGAAGAAAAATGGTGGCTCAAACAAACTTAAAAAATGTCTTAATCCTTTGGATGTCTTCAGCCTGTGGGAGCTATGTCAGAAATCTCCTGAGTACAGCATTTTGAAATGCATGACAGATTGTAAAGCCATGCAAAGATTTTTTTATCCATTCAATAAAACCTAAGGATTAATTCCTTTCATGTTTCCTGCATGAGCATGTATTATAGAATTAGTATCATCAGAGGCAGATACCTGTTTCCTTTCATCCTGCTGCCAGGCAGTCCTTCAAACAGCCTGTCTCTGTCTTCTTGAGGACCTCTTCCCAGGTATTCAAAAGCTGCTGTTCAGTCCTCCAGAAGCTGGCTCTTTGTCGTGGTTTTATTGTGAACCAGACAGAAAAAAAAACTATCAATTTGGGTTGCCAAAAGAAAAGAAATTTTGTAATCAAGAGCAAAGCAGGTTTAAACTTTAAAAGGACAGACTTTTATTAACTAATACAAAAAGGAAAGAAGGAGAAGAAAAAAAAAAAACAACTAACAAACTCTTAGAATTAGAATGAAACCTTTCAAACATTCTTCCTCTATTACCAAAATTTCTCTCACTCTCATTAACAACATACAGAAATTACATTTAGAAACTTTCAGTCAGTTTTTTCAATTCTAGAATAGTCTTTCTTCAATTCTTCTAGAGATTGGAGCATCTTTTACTCGCTATGGAACTAAAAACTGAAACAAAACAAGACAAAACAAACTTTTCATGATAACAGCCGCCCGGAAAACATTTATATCATGAAAATTCCTCCCATATTTACAGCTCTTTAATAGCTGTACTTCTGGGCCATAATCGATCCATGGGGTTTATTTTTTTTAAAGACAAAACTGTTCAACAGCAAAAGTTCTCTTCTTCATCTTCTTCTCTAGGACAAAATTTCATTGCTCTGTCTAAATTTCCCAACAGTCACAATCATCTCAATACTGGCCCCGTCAATATAGTGTTCTTTTGCTCAGATTTACAATTTGAACCGTTCATCTCCCCATATTCTTTTATGGTTTAAAGGAAAATTGTCTCATTATATTACAGTCCATCACCATAGCTTATAAAAGATTTTAATGTAAAAATAAAACAACTCCTTATCTCTCCTCCACTTAAAATATCACCTTCAATTTCTGACTGCAAAATATCCTTACGTAATTTCTCTATGTGTCTTCATTCTGTCCTTTCTTTCACTCCGGAGAAGATAGAAGCTTTCGGGTTTCATCTGAATACTTAAGGAGTTCACAAAAAGCAGCAGCCATGCCAAAGCAGTCACATTTACTAAAACAAGCCGTGCTGGGGCTGCAGAGCCATTCCTGGCTATAGTTCTGGCTGGATTCTTATGGTTAGAGAGAAAGAAAGTTAGTGGGTTCTTCTTTCCACCCCTCGGTCTCATTAGGGTTAAATTAGTCCAGAGTGAACTCCACTCAGAAAAGCCATCCCCGCCCGATCTGCGTGATCTTTCGTGGCTCCAAGACAGCCCTGAGGAAATTCTCTCACCGACCAAGCTGCAGGAGAAGAAAACTCGAATTCCATCAGCCAGATATCAGCAATGTAGCTCACAGTTTGGCTCTGCGGTCTTTTTTCCTTTTTTCCCGGTCAGCCTGACTTGCTTCCCCCTCCCCCCCCAGGCCCGACGGCCACGTGGGGGAAGGGGGAGCAGAGGACGATCGGCAGGAGCTCTTACCTGAGCCTTTGCCGGAAACCAAGAGAGAGATGATTCCCGGGTTTGCATTTAAAAAAGGTGTATCGTAAAAGGCGTACCCACGCTTTCATTGGTTTTATCAAATGTCAGTAATACACATTGGCCAATCACGGCCAAACTACTACACTCTTCTCCAGGCTTCCTCTCTAAGTCCTTCTGAATGGCAGCACTGTCCATGACAGCCTCAGCTGGTCCCTCATTTGTAGCCATCTGCTAATATGCTGAGCTCCATAATCTCTTCCTCATTGCTGGAGGAGGTGGGTGAACACTGATGAAGATAGTAAACAGGAGAGGTCACAGTACAGTTCCTGAGGCACCCCTTTGACACACGGACCCCTGCCAGGTAGGCTACTCCATCCAGGTGGAGGATGACCATTAACTGCTGCTCTCTGAACCCCTCCATCCAACCAGATTTTTTACTCATCTGTTCACCTATACAGACCATAATGTCCTGACTGGGCTACAAGAGTGTCATGGGAGACAGTGTCAAAACTCTTAAGCCAAGGTAGATGACATCCACATCTCTCCCCTTGTCCACAGATATAGATATTTTATCACGGGGGGTAGCCAGGTTGTTCAGGCATTATTTACCTAAGATAAATCCATGCTGATTCTCCCTGATCACCTTCTTCCTCTTGGTGTGCCCAGAACCCTGCTTCAATGCTCCATGACACCCTGACAGTGTTCAACACCATCCCCTAAGAAATTCTTTATTACAAGTGAAAATGAGTCAGATGCTTAAAAGATCTAGGTGTCATGTCATGTGTTTTATAGCATTTTACAGAAAATATATCTATTATTCTTCCCTTTTTTTGATACTTCAATAATGCAGGTGCTTCATGTATGATATTTTCTGGTCCAGTAGCAGTAACGAAAGGTATGTAATTGAAGCTGGTATAATATGCCACTTGTCACCATAAAAGCTTTCTAATTTTGATATCCAGGAATCTCATATATGGGCTCTCATACCAAGCAAGCAGATGCCTTCCTGCTGGAGTCAGGGTCAGAGTTTGCATTGCAGCCTCGAGGGTGGATATGGGTGCCCTACTTAGTGTCAGCTGGCTTCTGAATGATATTTACCTAAGATCTCTTTTTTATTGATATTTTCCAGACAGCAAACATTCTATCCCTGTGATGCCAAGATACTGTGGATGAATGTCAGTCTGATTCAGAAATTCTCTGTGCCTCACTGCTTTACAATTTTTGAAGTACAAGTAAGTTCTGTGGTCTTTGGGGCATGTAATTTCATCCTCCACTTTTTTAAAATTAATTTCTGCCATTGGAAGACAAAGCAGTAATTTTCTTATTGTCCTTCCCAATAAATATTAAAACGCTGTTTGTGCCATTAAGGTTGTGACCAAGAATCCCTAAAAGCCCAAGCAATAAAATTTAATAATCTTTCTTGTAATAAGACAACAGAGGATAAATCCAGATGGTTATTTAGCACAGTCCCAGGTATGCTGTAAGTTACAGTGACTGGGATAGTTCTTTGATGCAAGTTTCATGGCATGTTTCTTCATTGTGGCTTCCTTTTCCAAATATGATCATTTTTCTCCACATGGGAGACAGTGAGCTTTGGCATGTGGATTTCCTATTGTGTTCCTTTGTCCAAAGGACAACTGTGTATCACCACAAGGCTCCATAAAGAATGCAGCCTTCAGTGGCAGATACTTAGTCTTTGGTATTTGCTTTTGCACTAATATTGGTGGTGAATGAGCAGTCTAAAATGTACTTCTGAAGCAAGGCAGTCAGAGTCAATGCTTTTTTGACTAAATCATATATATAGATCTGTGCAATTTTTCTATCCATATGCTGCCTAACATGAGGTGAGGAAAGATGCTGGATGTGGGTACTTTGGCAGTTTTTCTTTGTGGAGATAAACACTTTATAGAGTTATTAATAACTCAGTTGCCTTTTTTTTTAATTTTTATATAAGTTAAAAATAAAACCTGTGTTTCCCAGATTTAAATATTTTCTGTAGAATATAATCTACTGGTATGTCCTGCCAGGATACTTAAGATACACAACTTTTACTTCTTGCAATGGCCTAAATTAATGTCTGCTGTATATCCCTTACAAATATTAACTGGTTTTACTCCAAGGATGAATTTGGCTGCTCAGTACTGAAACAAGCCAGTTCTTCATCTGAATGGATATGCTTCCTTGAATGCTGGCCAATGCCTGATGGCTGAAAGGCAAATGAAACTTTCCCTCATAAAACTGTTCAGCAGTATCATAGGTTGACAGGGAAAAAATAATGTATTTTCCTATGCCCATTTGAGTTACTGACGATTTTTTTCAGATTCAAAATAGCAGCATAAATTGTCAAAGCAAAATACAAGGTGAGAATACTGATTCTGTGTTAAGTCCTTTCTGAGAGAAGACTGGGAGGAATTGGAGGCACCAGTCACGGAGGCAATTGTGAGAGGCAGCCACTTGGCCAGGCCCATCTGTATCAGTTGGATTTGAAGTAAAAAGACTTGAGAAGCCAAAGTACAGCCTTTGAAGACCTCTAGGACTTGCTGAGCATAATCTGCATAGAAAAGTAATTTTGTTTATGTGTGTCAAACTCAGGAAACCACTGTTGTACCCTCTCAAAACAAAACCACCTCCAAATCTGTGGATGCACTGCAGTCCAGCTCAAAAGAGATGAGACTGTGATTCTTGAGCTCTAGCTCTAACCCCGGTCTCAACACTAACCACATCTGAAGCTTGATACTGGCACTGGCCAGTATCCATGTCATTCTTCCTAACTCTGTAAGTGTGTAGTATTTAACCTAAGTTTTACTTTTAAAATCTGCTCGGTCTTCCAAACCTTAATCCTGACCACAATTACAACTCAATGCAATTCTCTGAGGAGGAAGGAAAAGCCAAGCATTATTATAATCCCTAAAAGTTTGTATTTCAAAGAACCCAAGCACAAACTTCACCTGAGCATTTATGTTCCTATAATTTATTACACTCACAAGAAACAATAACTGAGGAATTGATTACTGCTGATATCACCCTCTTCATAGCTGTGTGGACTAAGCTGATTTCAGTCATGCACAAAAATTCTGACGTTTTACTTTTTAAAATTCTAATTGATATCGCGACCTCAGTTTTCACCTGAAATATTACCAGACTGTCCTTTTTAGGTTAAACAGAAAATAAGATATTGGAGCCTTTTGAGTTCAGTAGTCTAATTCTACTGAGTTTTCAGGATCCATCTATTACTTAGTTTGACTTTCAGCTTCCACTGTCCATAACATATCCACTATTCATTATTTTAACTTCAGATAGGGAACCAACACTTAGACGAAAATAGATGGTTTAGCACCTAGAGAAAAAAGATTGAAAAGTATTAACACCAGACTGATTTATTAACTGTGTACAGGACAAAATGTTTATCTTTTCCAAATGCCTTCACACATCCTCAATGCCTTTACCCCTACAAAACTGAAATTCCAGTATTAAAATGGTTAGGGGAGTACAGGGGGAAAACAATTGAATCTGTTAACATCATCCACTTTCCTTATTTTGTGTCACACATAGAAGCTAAGCATTATCTCAGCTACCAAAGTTGTAGTTTTCCAAAGGCTGGCAAACTCTAACCCCAGTAATACAAGCTGCTAGTATGCCTCTACGCAAAAGAAAACGCAGCTCAGTTAAGTTGCCAGTACATGGGTGTTTATATATAAAACAAAATATTACTTTATTGGTTTTGTGGGTTTTAATCATAATGTCTTGCTTCTGATTGCTTATATGATCACTACTGGATTGACTCCAAGCAAGGACCATCCTAGGACAAGAGATCCAATACTTGATTTTCTGGATTATTTATGCCTGAGGATGGAACGCCTTTGTTCTAGGGAGTGTGATCCCTTGCCACGCTCCAGTGGTTTTTCTGAGGATATATTCAGACTGACCAAACCACAGTGTGAGCTCAGGACCATGCCTCAGGTATCTTCCTCATGTATAGAATTTTTCTGTTCAGAATTATCATGCAATCAAGGGCACATCACACATATAGATAATAATATTTTTCTATAATATAAGACAGGTAACGTTTTCTCAGATGAAAATGATTCAAGAATATTCCTCTTTCCAGACCAGTGACAAAATTAGATTTCCAGCGAAACAAAAAGCATGTGAAGAGCTCTCAGGTGGGGAGCTACTGAGTACCCAAGTTCCCAGCTGATTCCAGTGCTGCCTTCTGTCTAGTCATAGCCTCTGCTAACAACCTGCCCTTCCATTTCAGCAGAAATTCAAACAGGTGAGCTGAAATCACTGCCAGGCAACCATTGTATGCAGCACACTGGACGGAGCTCATCAGCCCGCTATATATAGAAACAAGCTCTAGGAAAGCTCTTTTGCTCCTGTGGTGTGTTTAGCTGTGCTTGGGGCTGCTGATGTTAAGGTGAATCAGTCTGTTTGAATAGTTTGCCTGTAAGCATCGTGCAGTATTGGTCTTGAAGTGCATCATTGCCATCCCCTTACGTGCTTTAGGAAAATTCAGTGGTGTTTTGAGTGCTATGAACATGGAGGTGTATGGAGGAAATGGATTTCTTCAGCCTCTCTGGTTTCCCAATATGTTTTTGGTGGCAACTGGTCTGCAGAAAGGACCAGAAACAAGTGTGGTCTGTGGAAGAAGCCATGAAGAAAAAGTTTATTAGTTCTGTTGGTCTCTTGGTGTAACAGCTGTTATTATTCTATTTTACTTAGTAATTGGATGGGTTACCTCTGAAAACTGGAAGTTGAAGAGAAATGGAAGAAGAGAAATGGAAGTTGTTATAATCACTCCTAGGTGAGGCTGTAGCGTGTTTCTTCTATCTTTGGTACAGAGAGAAGTCAATACCATGTTATTTAATGGAGGCTGAAAAGTGTTTGTGTTCCTAAAATATTTGAGACTAGGAAGATACTAGAATAGGAATAGTGATTTGATAAAGGACAGAGATCCTGCCCTTTATGTCTATCAGTGCTGACTGACATGTGTTGGTTATTTGCATCATAGCATTGCCTGTGTAGCTCTTAAGGCCCCCTTAGGCATCCAAAGGCAGTCTGTGTCTCAAGCAGCCTAGAAGTTCAATGATGGGATGAATTATTTGGGAGAATATTTTTCTCTTATTAGGTTCCTATCTCAAGTGAACAAACTGCTTGATTTACAACACTGTTGTTTAAGAAGATCCCTTTTGTAGCTGAAGATTCATGTAAATGCTACCATGCAGCAAATAAAAAAAATTCTCCAGTTCAAACTACAATTTGACTATTTCTGCTGTGTAGAGCGTATAATCAGACCCTTGATGAGGCTCAGAACAAATCTGGATGAAAATGATGAAATTTGGATGAAATGGCCCTCCATCAGGGCAGACTACAAAGATCCTCCTCTTTGAGGTATTGGCCCTTTTCATGCATAAAATGCATGCAAATTTGCTTGAAAAGTGCAAGTTGATTAGTAAAAGGAAATTCACAGTAATTGTAGTGAAATGAAAAAAGAAAACAAGGCAAAAGCATTGGAAAGAATATGTTTAATTGCGTGTAATTACTTGATGTGGGTTTCAATCAGGGAAAGGAGAAAGGAACACACTAAATAGTGTTGGTGTGGCAATTACTCTATGATGATTTTCTCGAATGACTGAACTTTGTGTATTTTTTTTTTAATAAAAAAAACAAAACCAGGAAAAACACACAACATTTCTATGTCAGAAGAACTTCTTTGCTGTAACAGTCAAAATGCTCTGCCATGTCTTTCATCTCATGCTTTTGCACATGAAGAAAAAATGAACTTTCTTTCCTGATAATGCTGCGTCAACATGCTAGGTAGGATAAAAGTTTAATAATTTTAACTATCAGAGTGTAAGTAAAACATTGCATGTGATACATGATAGTGTAAGCACTTCAAGATTGAGCTTCTCAGTTCAACAATTTTTTGACATATCAGGTTTGCTGAGAAATTAGAACAAATTGCAGTCTGGTGAAATAAAGCTATGGCAGAAGGAGAATATAAGTCCAATAGAGGTGAGGCAAGGTTCCTAGCACTAATTAAAATGGTTTTGTCTCTAAACAAATAATAAGACTATGATAAATAGCTAATGAACTTATGATCACCTCCCATCTGTGAGTTTTAATCTATATTCTGCATAGGTGATAAAGTTCAGGGATGGAATTACCTTATTGCATTACCATTTTTTATACTGTAAAAATTTGTATGAACATTTTTCATTCTGGATTTAGGGCAAACGACTCTTGATCTCAAGGGTCTCTTCCAAACTAAAGAATTCTATTGTTTGGAGGGGCATAGAAATGCCCATTCTGAACTAAGGGTTTGGTTTTTTCCTTTCTGATACTATTCAATAAGCACATTATGCTTATAATACATGTGCACAGCAAGCACGTGCTTTCACGACGGTGCCGTAGTAAAGACACACGGTGGAAGGAAATGCATGGCACTGCTGCCTGGAGGTGATGGAATCTAAATGCAGCTAGGTGGACAGATGCCTAGGCATGGGTATCAGCCAGTGTGCAACCAGGAGGCTTTGCTGGGGACCACTCCCTTGGAATGCACCATCTCCCAGGGACACCCACGGTGGGTCAGTGGGAGAGGATGCCCGTGAAGAAGATGACCCCAGCCCCTCAAGAGGAGGCACCAGGTGAGGAACAGGGCAGGAAGGTGAGGCCAGTGGTGGGAAGGGCTGACCAGCACTATGCCAAAGCCTCCATCCCAGGATGCCTCCTCCCCCTGCCTGCAGGTGACAACTGGCAGTCTCAGGGCAGCCAGGGCCAGGTCTTGTCCCTCCACGGGAACAGACTGACATTGTCCTCCTGCTCACAGACCTTGAGGAGCACTGGCAGCATTCCGGCTTAGACAAGGGCTGTGGGGACAAGTGCCAAAGTTCTGCATATCTGGCCTGGCCATCCTGGCCAGCAGCCTGCAGCTAGCACTTGAGAATCCAGAGTATGTTTCATTGCCTTAGCTTTTTTTCACTGATGATATAGTATAGTTTTTCTTCTTCAGTTGCTGTCATTTTTTTCTAGGGAAGCCTTACCTCATCTGAGCCTGACAGGGAAGATCCAGTAGTTAAATCTGGTCTTGTGAAGCACGTGCTGTGCATGTGAGTTTTGAAAATGAACCTCTTTTTTTCCTTCCAACCTATGAGGAGATTCAGATCTCGAAGAAAACTGAGAATAACAGAACTGTCACAGTGTAAGTAATGAAGTATCTTGTTCATCTCTAGAAAGATGAAATATCTCAGAGTGATACAACTGAAAAAGAGCTGGTTGATGTGCTGGCTTTGCATGGGACAAGTATGTCAATGTCACACACAGGTTCATGTGGTACCTGTTGTGGGTTATTCCTGTAGCAGGATGTGTGTGGCTCACACATTCTTCAGGGTTGCCAGTGTGACCACCTGCTGCTCCAGATCACCTGTTTGGCTGCAGTTAAACAGCTGAGAGTGGGTCACAAGTGAGGGGCCTGCAGCAGCACCCTGCAGCCTTGAGGAGGAGCAAGCCTGCCCTGTTGGGCTGTGTTCCTTCCCTCCTATGGCAGGATAGGCTTCACATGGGGCTTTCAGTGTAACAATTCCGTGTCAAACCCGTTCATCAGCCTTCAGCAAAAAGTACAAATTTGAAGTGGACACTGGCCAAGGTGATTTTTCACCCTCTAGTCCTGTAATTTTCATAAAAATTGGTCTATTTGCACTGTTATGGACAAAAGGTTGACTTCAGAAACTGAGCCACGTTTCTCAAACTCCTCAGTGAAATTGCCTTTTACCTGAGGTAATAGGCTCAAGCTTCAAGATTTTATTAAAAAAATACATAAGTAAGAGTTAAATTTCAATTTTGCTAAATTACTGCATCTTCACAAGGCTGATTAAGAGCAGATCAAATCAGCCTCCTACCATGTCATTCAAAATTATTACTGCAAAAAACACTATATGAGATTTGACAAAATTTTTCAGTGTGAAAGATCAGTTTTTTCTTAACTTTGTATGTGGAAGGAATGGTTATTTTCCTTTTAATCAGGGCTCTTACTGATAAGCCACCAAAAAGTGGGACATCAGCCCTGCTGGCAAAATAAATGAATGAGTCATTATCAGGGACTGATTATTAATTTCTAATATATCTAATATCTAATTGTATACAGGAATTAAATATTGTTTTTAAATTTGCCAGATCATATTTTCTTCTTACATATCACTACTGTTAAAAGCTATTGTTTAGATTTATCTTTTAAAATATAACAGTGTCAAGATCACAAAGATTTAAGAGATCAGTGATTCCCACATTATAACACCTTCTAATAATGCCTCATCTTCTCTGTGGAGGCTTCCAATAAGGACAAATGTGGGAGTCTGGGACTTTCTTTCTAAGAAATTGAAAATAATGGAAGAAAACTAGATAGGGACAAAGAAAACTGATATTATCCTTCTGAGAACAGAGTTGAACTCACAAATGAACTTAGGACTGCTCCTTAGCATCTTTTAGTAATCTATCAATGTACCTGTGACTGAGACAGGCTGTGATTCCTGTGCAAGAAAAATAGTAGTGAATTCTAAATGGCAAATACTGAGGAACCAGTCCAAGACTTTTAAACATGTGAACACAGGATTACTTTCCCTTCTCCATCAGAATAGTTTCGTTGACTACAATGCTTATTGGAGTTTTCCCAGGTCACAAATATAGCTTTATTTCAGTGTGAAGTATTAGTCAAGTTCTATTGTTTTTTGCTTGGAAACAATTTCACCCTGCTATACCTGCACCAGAACAGGTTTATTGGTAGAATTCTCTTCTGCAGATGTGGTGATTTTTGGGGGATTGTTTTTGGTCCTAATCTGGTGTATTTCTTCTTTTTTTTTGTCATAAGCTTTCACAGAAAGGCAGGAAACTGATAGTATTTTCCTGGTCTAAGTAGGCTCCTAGAAAAATGGAGTAGTAATTAAAAAAAAAAAATAGGCATAGCAAGGTTCAGTTCTTAAAAAAAAATAAAATCTGTGCTGCATCTTTGTAACCTTTTTAATTTCACTGTGATGGAACACCACTCAGCTGAGTAGGGAAATATTCTCCAGTTCAGACTGTAATTGAGTGGAATCTGACTTATTTGGGGCTGAACACAAAAGTGAGTATAAATCAAGGAATTAACAAGATCAAGAGAACAGACTACTTTCCAGATCCCAGAGTGCCAGTGCTGGAAAGTTTATTATAATGGAATTTCCAGCCAGAATTTACAGGCTCAAGAGGTTTAGTTATTTTGGATACATTTCAGATCAGCAACGTCTGCTTGGCATGCTGTCTGCTCCTGCTGCAGCGTTTAGTTTTATGACAGTGTTCTATGCAAGAAACAAGATGGCCTATATCAGGACACCTTGGCAGCTTTATTTTAGCTGCAGGATTTTCAAGAGGCAGTTCCACAACTGTTATTCCTTATATCTGGGGGTCAGTGTCTGTGCTTAAAAAGGTTGGAAAGGATGTGCAAACTAAAGGCCTGTTTCCCATAGCCTGTAGGTGTCAGCTCAGCTGCTCGTCACTCTTAACACGTGCAGTGTTACAAACAGCAGCTCACAGAGCCCTGGGGAAGGAATACTGAGCTGGAAGTCCAGCAATTATAGTTTGCCATGAGGCATGGAGTGGTTTCTTTGTAGGGGTTACCTTAGCAAGGTGCTCACTAGGGGATCCATACGCTTCTACTTACGTGCTTCCAAGGATGATGGGCCAAAAAACCCACGGGGTAACTGCATGTGAGCACAGTTTAGGAAAAGGCTGCATAACCCATTATAACTGCATTTCCTCTTGTCTGTAATCAGCAGAACTGTCTGATAGGGTGTTTCTTTCCCAGTATTTTGGGTGAGTAGACCCACTCTAAGTCCTGCTTCTTCTGTATCTGCGCTAGGGTTCATCCAGCACTGAGTACTTAGCACAGACATAGACTGTGACACTTCTGATCTCTTGCCTTCCTACTTCCTCCCCATTTCCCTGATCCATAAAAATGTTTGACCATGACAGTGCTTCTATTCACTTCATGTCCTAAGAAGTAAGTGTTGGTTGCACAGTGGTAGTGCTGAAACTGTTGATCGTGCTGTTATTAGATGACCCCTGGCATTCATCAACTAACTCAGAAGTTGGAGACCATGAATTTCCCATTACGTCCTGAAAACACTTTCAGAAACTGCTGCACAGTCTTCTACAAAATCCATTACTTAAAGGCAGAGATGAAAATTTGGGGAGTAGGGAGTGACTTCCAGCTGAGATAATTTTGCAAGGCTACTGCTGGGGAAGAAGCAGTAGAAGCAGTAGGGAAGAGTTCAACCCCCTGACTGGATTGAGAGCAGCCTTACTGTGAGCAGCTACTGAACCTGGAGAGAACATCTTAAGTGCTTGTTAAGCTGCTGAAAGGTGGATCTGACAGCTGCTCCTCGTGTGCATAAAAACACGGGAACACACAGTCCTGAGAAATGGATATTCGAATGTTAATTGGATCAAAGGGACTTGTAGTGCCAAGAATGCTCAATATGGGATGACTCTGGGGATATAAATGGCAGGAGAGAATTAATTGCATATTGTGAATGAGAAAGGACTATGGTGTTCAAAAAGGAATTTAGCTTGTTTTGTGGGTTTTCTGTTAGTTTTTCTACTTTGGGTTAATTTTGCTGTAGTGATAACACCTAAATATTTTTTTCAAGTCCAAAACTAGTACTGTGGTTATCTGTTGCAAAAATTCTGAATCTCTTATCAGGTTAATTTTAACATAGATCCTCACCCTTGGTCTTTTATCCCTAAGAGGAGCTGGTGGTTCTACTAAAAAAATTCAAAATCAATCTCATACTATGTTCTTCCTTTTATTAATTTTTTTTAACTTGATATATGAAGTTTCTTTTTTGTTTCCTTTGGTCCTTCAGTGGCATAAGGGAGAAAATTTTTAAAAAATAAATAGATCTGGGCTGAGCCTTTAATGCATGTCCTTTTTCTGTTGGACTCAGTCGTTTTCATATGTATTTTTACAACCTTTTCATGAAGAAGAACTCGTCATAAAATGTGTCCCTTCTCCTAAGATTCTTATCAGTGAAGAATTATATTAAAGTAATGAGGCAGAAATTAGCTGGAATTCTAGAGTTATAAAAGGGAAATTGCAAAAATGAGAAGGTGTTCTCTAAGCACAAGTATCTCAATACAGTGTTCATATAATAGCAATAAAATATGATCTAGTGATGATGAATCTGCAGAAGAAAGTGTTTTTTGGATGTATTTCCCATTTCCTTACTGTGATAGAGGAAATGGCAAGAAATTCATCGCTGTCATCACAAAATGGTTCTTTCTGTTTATGATTGCTCTGCTTAGTATTACTAAAAATTAAAATTGGTTCCCTGAAAAAGCTTGCCATGAACTAGTCACAGCTCACTCATCTCCAAAATAGCACTATTACATATCTGAATCTTGGGAATGTGTGTGGGAAGGTGAGGGGGAGGGTAGAGCAGTTCAGTGAGAATATCTGCTTCATGGCTGCTCCATCTTCCCATTTTACCATGGTATAATAAAAGAGAGTGTTCCTTGCTCTTTCCTTTTCCATGCAAATGACTCAGATAATCACAGAGATATCAACATAGCATCACAGCATAGTCTTCATAACAACTGCCTCTGTGGATATTTAAAATGCGTCAGCTAGCTCTGTCTTTTTGTGGAGGAAGCAGAGAGGGGATGTTTACCCAGCCATTCCTGCTCTTTTTCCCATTCTATTGCTGAAAAAAGAGCCTGATGAATAGCTCAAAAATCAGCTACTAAAATTTCTGTTTTGCAAACTGAATGGTCATATTTCTACCTCCCTTGTGTTATCTACAACAGATGTTTGCCTTGCCGCATGTTGCAGGCACAAATGCTCATCAAAATAGGCTTCGAGCCTTCATCGTTAATATTTATTAATGCTACGTTTTATTATGTGAATGTTTTCTGGAAGCAAGTATGAATCTTCCATTAGAAAAGAAAAGCATAACTATAGTTTTTCTGCCCAATTGCAGTTATCCAACAAAGAAGGAAGGGCGTACATTTAAGCACCAGAACAAAATGGGAAATACCAAAGTTGAAGACAACTCCAAATATCGTCCTTGTGAGAATATCAAAATTACACTTTCCTGCATCTGTTACCATACATAAACTGAATGCTTTCTGTGATTATAGTTTTGGTTCTCAGATATGCACCTACCCCTACGACAAGATGTGACTGTGGCTCTTGCTGTGCTATCTGGTTTTCCTTGGTATTAGATTACACAGATACTTGAGGAAGGAGAGATGCTCAGTGAAGTCCGACAGATATCTTGATCAGGATGATTTAAAAACGGTGCCTACGTCTGCAGGGTATATCAAGAATGAACTGTATTATCAATTTTCAGAACTACAAGGCAATTTCTTTTTTATTCTTGTGTGTTATGAATCAGGCAAGAGTATCATTGTGAGCGCATTAAATTAGAGCTATATATACTGAATAAAGAAGTTCAGTAATTTGCATATACATGGAGATGGAGCAATTAATAATTCTTGGGTTTTAATTGACTGAAGAGTTATTGTAATGAAAAATTAATGAGGGGTGAAAGGAGTTAAACTACCTATTTTTGGTCCTGCTTTTCCTGTAAAATATGCAGCTAAACTAGAGTGTCTGAGTTAGCATAAAGTTACAAATCTGTGTGCCCACCTAATAAGTTTACCAAAAACTCTCCAAAAAGTCTATAATTTAGACCAGTCAAGGCCATTTGTTTCCCGAAATGCTATACCTGTTTTATAGGACTTATGGGGACAAATTAGAACTTCAAGTTTTCAGTGATGTAAGTTAAAATGTTGCCCAGAAAAATCTCAGAAAAATTTTTCCCTTACAATGTAGGAAATATTATTTTTATTCTCATCAAAACAAGTGCAGCATGACTCAGATGGGCCCTGATGAGAGGCCTGAGTGGCGTGCAGAGCCACGCTGGGGTTGGATGGTTATTTTTACATATGATAACCATGTCTTGAGGGGCATCAGGCACAGCATCTCCAGGTGGCCAAGGGAGGGGATTGCCCTGCTCTGCTCTGAGCTGGTGCTCACCTCAAGTCCTGTGTGCAGTTTCGGACACCACAGCATATAGAAGACATTAAGCTGTTAGAGAGTGTCCAAAGGAGGGCAACGAGGATAGTGAAGGGTCTGGAGGGGAAGCCGTGTGAGGAGTGTGCAAGGGGACATAAGGGACAAGGGGAAACGGCTTCAAACGGAAGGAGAGTAATTTTATATTGGATATTAGGAAGAGATTCTTCACTATGACAGTGGTTAGGCACCTGGCACAGGTTGCCCAGAGAAGCCGTGGCTGCCCCATCCCTGCAAGTGTCCAAACTCAGGTTGAATGGGGCTTTGAAAAACTGGGTCTAGTGAAAGGTGTCCCTGCCCATGGCAGAGGGTTTGAAACTACGATCTTTCAGGTCACTTCCAATCCAAACCATTCCATAATCCCATGGTTCTCTAAATTATTAAATAGAAATTATTCTTGGATAGAGACAGGAAATAAAGCATCTTAAGAAGTGGCTAACTATATATATATAAAGAAAAGACAACCTGTTAGAGTAGCTATTGTTACCAAAAAATATATGGAAGGTGTATTTTTGTGCCCACTTATAATGCTACTCTAAGCAGGGATACTACTGAAACAGAATGAATTTTACAGGTAAAATGATGGATGTGTTTGGAACAGGGCTGCATTTCTGAGCAATATTTTTCAAATACTTCACATTTTATTTTGTACTTCCAAATTGTTTTGTTAAAATATGGTATTACAGCATGAGTACTAGTTTCACATCCGTATTATTTTGAATTTATTTTGTTTATTTTGCTCACACTGAATTCTGGTTTATTGTGTACACACTCACCTGTGCCTGTACCCTCAAAGAGAATATATGTACGTGTAGATAACTATTTATACACACATAGGTATAAAATATACTTATGGGCTTTGAAAAATATTTTAATTGCTTTAATCTGCATCAGTCTATGTGAATCTGAATATACACAGGCAGTAATTGAACTTACAGCAGATGTGTTTATCCCTACACATATGTGATGTCCTAAAAAAATCAGGCTCTCTAAAAAATCAGTTGTACTGGGATGCAAATGTCACAGCACTCAAAGAAGTGCATTCTCAGTTGCACTATTTGCACTGCCATTATTTAATATCTTTTCTTGATAATTTTAAGTGGAAAAACCTGATTCTTGTGTGTTTCCATGTGACATAGCCATGCCCTACCTCAGGGAGTGAGTCTGTAAAGTGAAACACAGGGGTAAGAAGCATCCTTTCTGCCCTGAAGGGACAAGGAAGAAGAAGGCTTGAGCATCTGCTCCCGTTGGCCCCCTGACAGGGTTTAGCTGCACCAAGGCACATGTAACTGGGACATGCTCCCCTCTTTCTGTGAGGAGGGTGCAGGTGTGTTAGCCTCAGAGCTGGCTGGGACCTTAAAGAATCTGGTGTAAAGATGTCCAGGGAAGACGTTACCAAACAGTCTTGACTGTTCACTTACCGCTTCCCCACTGCTAAAAACCTATGTTTTAAGTAAACATTCCTTAATCTTGCCTTGTACAAAATCTAATTGTGATTATTTA
The DNA here is from genome assembly GCA_013390105.1 of Tichodroma muraria. Classification (NCBI taxonomy): domain Eukaryota; kingdom Metazoa; phylum Chordata; class Aves; order Passeriformes; family Sittidae; genus Tichodroma; species Tichodroma muraria. The sequence continues at coordinate 1,104 of WAAG01076209.1, read as the reverse complement.
GGGAAATGGAACACATCCCTGAGATAACTAATTTTTGCAGCTTCGTGGTGAACCATGTTTTGAAACCTCACAATCCTAATGTTAACATGTTTTTTTTTCTGTGTAAGGATGTCTGACTTCCAGAATCATTACACAGTAAAATAAACATGTTCTAGCAGTCGTGAGTGGACAGAAAATTCACTTGGAAAGCAGCAAAATACTGCAGAGGGCACTTAAAAATAAATGCAGGCCCGAAGTAGCTTGTAGTGGTATTTGTACCTTTAAAAATACCAGTGATAGTTGAAGGACACAAGTACACAGTCTGTAGGTAGAAACAGTACAGCTTTGTCAGATTTTCTTTTATGTGAATAAGCATAATTACAAAATACATTTTCCTATGCATATATAGATTAATTTTAAGACTAAAATAATTTCTGAAAGTAAAAAATAAAGTGACACTTCTATTATACTGACTGGCATTTCATTATTTGAATGCCTAATGTGCATTTCGCTTTTGGATAATTAGTTGTCAGTTTGCAAAAGCAATTACATTTTAAAGGTTACCAGTGTTTCTCCAAAGGATAACTTAGACTTTTCATCTGGTGGCTGAATTGGTGTTCAGTTGAAGTACAGGTTTGCACAAAATGCATTTTTTTTAGAGGGATATGTATGGGCACACAATGGTAACACATGGGCAGGATTCATGTGTCTCACAAAAAAAAAAAAAAAGAGTTTTTAATAAAGTTAGCACATCCTGCCATGCCAAGTTGTTCATCTGATTCAACCCATACTACCTGAACACATTGTTTCTTGCATACCTGCAGAATTTCCCTCTGTACTGTATGGATCGAATTGTTTTGCTTAAGTTCTTGCACAGCAGTTTCTCTCATGAGGCTTGAATGTTTCCCCTCATTCCCACCAACCCCACCAATTCCTTAAATTATTCTTTTTTGTTGTGCTCCATTCTTAGGGAAGATTATTCTTTACCCTTCAGTACAGGTTTATGCATTCAGCTGAAAGATGTAAGCATAAATGAGAGAACCAGAAGTTAACAATAGCTAACAATAAGCATTTTTGCTTTATAGGACCCCTTTTAAGTATAGCTGCCATGGGGTATGTGAGCCA
>WAAG01076200.1:3041-14788 GCA_013390105.1 Tichodroma muraria | reverse complement strand
TAATTATATTTAATTGAATTAATAGTGTTCATTAATAATAATTAAGTCTGCATGGAACTCTGTCAACAGCTGAATGAAGAAGAAATTATCAGCTGACCTCATTTAGTATCAAAAATATAAACTTCAGTGTGACACACATGATAGTTTGAAGCATGAGTTACACTTCCAAGAAATACCAAGCTGTAACTTGAATTTTGGAAGATTTATCTTGACAAAGTTCTACCATTTACTTTGCTCAGTAAATCTGTAACAATAAATGCATAGCAAAATCTGCATCTTTCACCTAGTGACCGGTAGGAACTGTCAGTGGTGAATATGATCTAAATTAGATACAGACACACCATTTTCAGTGCTGTTCTCCATCTAAAATGAGATCGAAATAATTTACAGTACAATTTTTAGTGAATCCTTCATGGAGGATAAAGGCCTAAAAGTGTTGTGACTGATTTGGCACATAAGGAAGTGGATTTTGGAATAGGTGGAACTCCAGAAACAATACAGAAAAATCCAGTGGCCACGCCTCCAAAAGATTACTGGGTATTGAAATGGAAAAAAACTGAAGAAGAAAAATTCCACAGGTTTGTTGAAAAGCACTAAACTGGGCACTGGAGCTGAAAACTGGAGGGCAAAATGCAATGAGAGAAACTCTGGATATCCTCCTTCCTCCCTACAGCAACTGAACTTCTTCAGCAGCCCATTATACGTTAGTGTTCCTGAAAGGTCTGTAACACAGGGAGAATATTTCACTTACATAAGGTTCTCAAAAGCAAACTGTAGCTGAATAAAAATTATTTTTTCAGGGCATTTTTAAGGGCTGCGTAAATGCAAGACCAACTACTCAGATATTGCATCTATACCCAGCTGTTGAGAAAAGTTTACTTAGCAAAGCCATCAAAGCTTGATTAAAATTTAATGGAATGATAGGATAAATGTGGTGAGTCCACTGAGGTCTGAATTGCTGCCAGAATTGATTAACACCCTTAACAGCCCAGTGGGAATCCTATCAAAAACATATTTCAAATCTAAGACATGGGAATCAGAATAAAGCCAAGGGTAACAACCATCCTATCAGTCGGATGAGTGTTTTATTTCCCTGTATGCCAAGTGAATGAAACATGATAGTGGAAAGTTGCCAAAGGGCTGTACTTGGGGGCTTTAAAAATGCTGAAAAATATGAGGCTAGATTCTACCTGCTATAATTTCATCAACCTAGCTGAATTTTCCAAAGGTTAAATATAGCTCATAGTCTGTATCCTGATCAGTTTACATCAAAAAAAATTTTGATGTATTGAAAGGTAACAGCTTATAGATTGTAAGGGGATACAGCTGGCATGGAAACTGATGCAGAAGTGTCAAAACTTGACAAGTCAAAGAGACTTGATTGAGAAAAGACTCTTTTACTGACAATAAAAATGTAGTTGGTCCAACTGCAAGGCTGGCAGTGAAAAAATATAAAACCAACCATGAGAAAATAGAGAGAAGAACAGATTCAGTAGAGGATTCTGAGTAAAATTGCAGCTGGTACGTTAGCAGGTCTGTCGTTTCTTTAACAGTGCAGATAAGAAGCTTTTACATTTTGTGTCAAGGCAGAAGTCAAAAAAAACTTGAAAGAAGGACAGAGAGAATGACAAAAGCATAAGATTGTTTTAAACTCAGGCATTACAGCTATACTGGTAATGCAAGTACTAAGACTTGGAAAGAGCAGACAAAAGGTTATGTTTTATGAAAAATCAGCCAAGCATGGTCTAGATTTGAAAGAGCAGAAATTAAAAAAAGTAAGGAGTGAATGCTTGTATTCCAAGAAGACAAAAGGTTGAGGGAGGTGTTGCAGATGACTCTGACTTTGTTAAAAAAATGGAGCTTTTAAGGAGGATAAGGAGGAGGAAGAATCTAGAGGTTTGCAGGGTTGGTTTAGTTTGGTGCTTTGTTGTGGAAGTAGAGAGGGGCTTGAATGGTCATTTTGCAAAAGTGAGGTGTGAAGAGGATAAACTGTTGGCAACCAGCTTCATAGCTTTTTAATCAATTACACAATTAGAATTAGTAAATAAAAGGCAAACCCAGACATCCCATATGGCCTCAGTACAAAAATACTGGCTAGAATTCCTGTCCTTCCTTTACGGGAAGCAGCTTAAAGGAGGTAAGAATATAATCTTTTGACTCTCTTTGCTTAATTGCTGGATGGAATGAGTTTATTTAAAACATCTGTCACTGGTAGTTTGGGACTCACTACAGTTGTGTCTCGACCCTCACCTGGGGGTCTCACCAGCTGCTCATAGGTGGCCTTGATGGTGACAAGGAGGGAGGGTGTGGCCTGGTTACCTGGGGAGAGACAGGAGAGCTTTACTGCCCTGACATAAGACACTGACACAATCAAGGGAAAAAATTGCTCTAAATCAGTTGTAAGAAGAAGTTGTACTGTCAAAGAAATGTCATTAAATGTGCTTTTCTGGGAGGTAACTGTGGTGTTTGACATGGCTCCCTAAATACAAGTGTTGCTGAGAAGTATAATAAGGCAGTGAGGTCTTCTAGCTCACAAGGTGTGTTGGTATCTTCCTTTGACCATTTTCTTTCTGATTTTTGTTGTAGTGTTTAAATGTTCATATACTGAGTACCTGGATATAGGCCCAAATCATTGAATTGTTATGGAAATGCTGAAATACTTTGCTGTCCAGGGATAAAGCTAAGCATAGTTCAGCCTGTTGCTTCACTGAATCTAATGAATTTGCTGAACTTCCTGTAAGCTTTTCCCCTATGAAAATCATCTTGCTTAAATGCATGAGCTAAGCAACAGAAGTGTCCTGAATGCTGATCAGAATTTGCTGTAGCCCAGTGCTGAAAGTGTTGAAAGAGAAAACAGAAAGTTAACTTGTTTGCAGGAGTTGCTTGTTTTTGTTTGGCTGTTCCTGCGAACATAAAAAGCCTGGGTCACTGAATAATCCATGAGAAGCTAAATGTCTGCCAGCTGAGGTTACAGAAATACTCCTGCAAGCAGTCTGCTGTGAGTGGTAGATAGGGCAGGCCTAAACAAGACAAAGAGCCTACAAGCACATTTCTGTGCAGCTCCCCACTGCCACATAATTCAGGAGCTGTCTGATGCAGCACATAAAGAAGTTTTAACTTTGATGCTGCAGATGGAGAAACTGAGGCCCAGCTGGACAAGCACAGTTCATGGCATAACTTATTTATGTGTTCAACTCCAATAGATTTCAGAAGGCGTTAAGCAGTTTAATGCATTAATGAGTCTGAGCTTAACTTCAATCTGCCAGGAAAATTTTGGCAAAACTACATAACCCCTGAATTCCAGCCCAAATCTCCTTTTTAATCTGGTGTTCAGAAATTAGCTGTTAGGCGCACTAGCGGCATGAGCTAAAGCCTCAAATTTTTTTCAGGTTATTTTGGGAATTTTTTTTTAAACAAACAAGCCCTTCCCAAAAAAATACCATAAAAGTGGTGTAACAGCAGTACCTCAATGCAGGCATCCAAGGCTGAGAGAATCAAAAGAGGGTTCTTCGTTTCCTGAGGCCACGTAGTAATAGGTGAAGACTTTTGTGTCCTTTCTCATTCTTGTACTAAAAATAGTGTTGGAGGAAGGTGTTCATAGTAACCAAGCAGGAAAGCAACTAAATGTTGTCGGTAGGAAGACTGTGAAATGTGTGAAAATGTGGAGGAAAGGGGGATAAGCTGCACAATGAGAGATGTGGTGGGATGCGCTGCCGAGCAACCTAAGTCCTTGAAAAAGCAAGCTTGCAAGTGGGCAGCTTTGCTGGACGGGTGACGAAAGTATTTTAAATAAGAGCTGCGGTCCACATCCCTGGAATGAAATAGATGGGGAAGTAGCTGTGTTGTTTCCTCCCTTGCAGAAGCACGACGGGCACTTCACGGTGATCCAGCTGGTTGGAATGCTGCGGGGGATCGCCTCTGGCATGAAGTACCTGTCGGACATGGGCTACGTGCACCGGGACCTGGCGGCGCGGAACATCCTGGTCAACAGCAACCTCATGTGCAAAGTCTCAGATTTTGGCTTGTCACGGGTGCTGGAGGACGACCCCGAAGCCGCCTACACCACAAGTGTGAGTTTCTTATCTAATCTGAGCAGCTGATTGCCTGGTGCCTCTTCTATTCCAGTTTCAGATTTGTCTGTGCCGTAGGAAGAACAGTTTGGAATTGGCTTTGTTCCCTTCTCAGTCATGTGATTCAGTAAACACAGTGGCAGTGCTGAGGGAAGTTGTTTTGATTTTTGGCTAAGGGATGCGTAATAAACTTCGGCAAAAGTTTATTTTAAGCAAATGTGCAAGTAAAAGTTGGAGACCTTTTTCATTCTTTGTGGTTTTGTTGGCTCTGGAGGGTCTTTTTCCATGTTGTTTTCTCTTCTGGCAATTTGTGTTCATTTACAAGGGTACGTTTGTAAAAGAGAGAGATGGGAGAGGAGAGAATCTTACCAGCTACACTGTTGGGAGCATGCTGTTAAGCCTTGCATTCATAAATTAGAATTTTAATTTTATTTCACTGAAGTTTACCTTCTAGCAGGACGTGTAGGACCTTCCTTGCATGGTTTAGGTCTCAGTTTATTAATACTTAATTCCTTATGTGATGCAAATAAACTGTTACAATGGCAAATGGGATTTGGGTGAGGGGAGTTAGGGTGGGTTTTTTTGGTTTGTGGTGTTGTAGGGGGGTTCCAGTGAAGTGAAAAATTTTGAACATGAAGAAACTTGTTCAAGTGACAAGTCCCAATACACCATTTTTTCCTGATACCAAACTACATTTCAGTTCCAATTTTTATCACAATTTTAATTGCAAGCTGATTTTTGAGTAACTTTCATCTCTATCATTTAAACTAAAACTATTTCAGAAGCAGAGTGCATTCTCATTACTACTCTCACAAAATGTGCAGAATTTGTATATTCCCATGATAGGGCACAGTGACAGAATTGTAATAGAGAAGATAAATGAACATTGAATAATTTATTTCACTCTTTTTTTTTTTTCTATTCCACTTCAAAAAGTGATGTATGGCCAAAATAAGGAACTCTTCTAATTTCTCAGTACTGCAGTAAGTATTGTGGTGCATCTACTGAATTCAGTGTAGATACTGTAATGGGATTATAGACTTTATATATTTATATATGTAGAATATATATTTACTTCTACTTTAGGCCTAAAATAGAGGTGTTCTGATACTTCTGCTACAATTTCTATTTCTTAGAAGTTCTATACAGAACTGCAAGCCGACTTAGAGGAAAACAAGTCACTTTGCAAGATTTTCTATTGGTTTTAATATGCAAGCTGGGGAAAAAAAAAGACCCCAGATTTTACTTTATAGCAGATATTTCCTTCATTTAGTTCTCAAAACCTCTTTTGCTTCACACTGCTTCTTAGTAAGAGGCTTGAAAGGGAAAACAGACATCACTGCAGCTTAACAGGTTCTCACGTGAGGGCTGAGCCTCACTAATCACCCGGGTGAGGAGCTCAGCTGGCACCAAGTGCCCCAGTGACAGGAGTCAAGTGACAGCCTCAGCTCTGAGCCCAGGCCAGTGGGCCCAGCTGGTGCGAGGCTCTGGGAATGGCCAGGCGGCCCCTCTCCCAGTGAGGTTCAGGACAGATACCAGCTGATAATCAGAGGCTTTCAGCTGTTATTTATCCCGTAGTTTTCTGCTGGATACCGACATAGAACAATTAGTTTTAGAGAGTAGTTAGTGCCTGTGCTGCTCATCATGGCTAGAGCTTCTTTTAATCAGGAAGTGCTATGTTGTGAAAAAAACAAACAGTGCCATGAAATACTCCTTTTTTCCTTTATCTGTGCTGAAGGGCTTCCTTGAAACATGGAACAGGCGTGGTTGAAATGCTCCCTGTTTTCCTGTCGGTTCAACCAGCTGCTTAAAAAGTGAGAGCCTGTTGTAGGTGTAGAACTCAGAAGTGCCTCAGAGCCACTGCTCCCACCTGCCAAGGCTGCAGCCAGGTGCTGAACTACCAAGTGCTATACTAGATGAGCAGATACCTAGAGCATGTCCAGCAGGAGGGGATCTCACAGAGGCTGATGTCCAGTGGCAGGTCCCTGCGTCAGCCAGGCGTCCAAGGTGAATCTGTTTTGACCGTGAATCCCCCCAAAAAAGACTAAAAAAGCATTGAAACTAAGGTGGGAAAATGCTATATACCATTATGATGTGAACTAAAATCTTTGTAAATGGGAAGAATTTAAAGCAACAAAGTCAGCTATAAGGGAAATGAAAAGCATTCCAAATCACTTATTCCTTCAACTCCAGCTTTCCTGTCCTTGCAAGTGGGTCCTCACACACTGACTGTTTTAGTCATTGTGGCAGAGCCTGCCCAGTTCTTTCTGTCACCTCTGGTCCTTGGGAAGTGTCTTTCCCTCATTCCTGAGGGCAGACTGACAGCTGAAGTCCATGTTCTGTTTTACACTCACTCTGTATGAACTGGGTCTCTGTGGGATGCTTTTGCCTTCCATGGGCTCCATCCTTGGGGTCTTGTTCCCCTTGATCAAGTCCAGCAGATTTCTCTGTAGGAACTCTCAGCAGGAATCAAAAGCCCTGTCAGTTTTTAAAAGGACTCAGCACAGCTCTGACCAAAATAGGGTGGGGACACAAGGAAAGATTTGACACAATGGCTGTGGAGGACTCAAGGGAAGGCTTTCATGGTGACAGAAGGGACCAGAAGCCCACACTGGGTGCTAAATCCTTTTGCAGCTCTCACTGCCCATCGTTTTGGCACCAACCTTTTTCTCCCTCAGGAACATCTTCCCAACAGCAGGCCATGTGTACTTCTAGAGGTTTTTGTAGCGTCTCTTTAGTTCCATACTGTGTTTCCAACATGTGAAAGTTAAACCCTCAGTGTTATCTCAAAGATTCTGGTGCTTTTAGAATTCATGATTCCTCTCCACAGAGATTTTTATTGACAACAGCCCTGTACCTGTAACTGCAAGAAATCCATAGAGTGGGTCTGCATATTGAATAGTGGTATTTTTAGCCTCACATCTCCCAGTACAGCACTGTCAGTACTCAGAGGAAACTGATTATTTTCTCTTCCCCTTTTTGTCTTAGTCCTGGTGTCAGAAACTGAGTGGTACAATTGGATGTTTTCTTTAGAAATGATCTACAATACACTGTAAGCCAAAAATAGACTTGTATATCTATGATGCAGACGTCAATTATTGTGTGAATGTATTTTTTTTGTCTTTCAGCCTGTTGAGACAAAGGATGTAAATATGTCTTTGATGAGAGAGTTTTTAGGAAATAAAATACTGATTCCTATTTGTTACCTGGAATTAAAAAATTTACAGCAAGATATCATTTTAGAATAGGAAGGAGGAATTAAAAGCCAGGAACATTTGACTGCAAATCTTTGTATTCCAGATTGATCAGGAAAAGATAAGGCTAACTTTGGGATAACTGAGTACTATGTGGGTTTTGCCTTTGGAGACAAAACTTTCATTTTTAGTAGTGGTTTCCAAGGCAACAGATAGTCATAAAAAAGACATTTCTGGTATATAAACAAGCATTTCTGTTAATACAGAGGACATCTAGGCTCTTGCATCCCTGCTTTTAGATAGACTGTGTTAGATGTTGTAGATTCATTTAGTTTAAAACATGGTCAGGGTTCACATGTATTTCAAAAGGAACCACATGGTCCCAGAATAACTCTTTACATGTAGCAAAATATTTATAATCAGAACAGAATTTGTGGCACTACTGCAAAAAGGACTAAATTAGTATTTCTCTTACAGGCGACACCTTAATAGTCTGCATTAAATCTGATTTTTAGTGAGACAGAAAGCTGCTACAAATGGAATTATATGATAAAGAAAAGTATTCTAGATTTATCAGCTTTATTGCTGAATCCATTCTGAATTCATTCATTCAGCCTTACTACGTGAAATGTTTTCTTCTTTCCATATTAGTGGTTAGAGAATTGTTTTATTGCATTGTATTTCCTGAATCACTTTGGAAATTTTATGGGTCTTACTCTTCTCAAGCCAGTTGGGTGAAATGCCCCATCCAGGAAAATTTCAGACTTACTAGATTCATTAGAGGAGCAAAGATTGATGCCAGTAATCTTTATAAATACTAGCAAGTAGCAAAACTTTGGGGGGATCAGGATGAGATGTTCATATTTCTTGACTTTGTTATGCATTTTCCTCATTGCAAGACACTTTCAGATTTCCCTGAGTGGTACACATGTAACAGGTTTGGGGGGAGAAGGTTTAATTTGCTGAAAAGTAAAACAAGATGCAAATGATTTCCCAATTAATTTGGGATGTTAAGCAATAGTTTCTGAACGACCTCTGTGCTATTGCAAGGATATTGCCTAAGTATTTACTTTAAGGTTAGAATTAATCATGGAGCGTAGACTAAATTGGTTATTGGCAACCATTGAGAAAAAGAAGCTGCAAAGGTCTGCATTAACCTGTTTTCTTGAAAAATCATTGGTGACCTAAGGTTGACCATAAATGGTGTCAACTCTTTAAGTCTACGTGTGAGTTAACACGGCATGAAGGGTCTGGAGCACCAGTCTGATGAGGAGGAGCTGGGGTTGCTCAGCCTGGAGAAAAGGAGGCTCAGGGGGGACCTTATTGCTCTCTACAGCTCCCTGAAAGGAGTCAGGTGGGATTTCAGCCTCTGTTCCTGGTAATGAGTGACAGAATGAAACATCAAGTTGCTCCAGGGGAGGTTTGGATTGGATATTAGAAAAATTAAATATCCGTCCAAGGCTGCTATGTGAGATTATAATATTATTTGCCAGACTAGAGCTACAGACCTCAGTGGAATCCCAGAGGGGTTGTCTTTGGATTGGTCACTTGGTACCATCTTGCCTCATCAGGATTATTGTGCTCTTGTGCTGGAATCCAGCTGCTGGCTGCTGCTGCCAGTCCCCAGACACTGCAAGTCCCTGCTCTTAGCTGGGCACCCCTCTGCTGAGGGCAAAGGTTTGCCTTTAACTGCAATGTAACAGTAGGAAGTACTCTAGTGGGACTCTGGCACACACAGAAGTATTTTGAAGTTAATATTATCTGAAAATATATTAAAAATGCATTCAAATATTATTTGAAGTGAGTTAATATCTCAGAACGTGGGCAGGAAGGAAGTTAACAAGAGCTGTGCTGATGTGCCCAGCCTGCACCAGGTGTGAGAATTGCAGTAACTGGTTCTAATGTGTGTGATGGGATTCCTGTCCACTGGTGGTGAGATGAGCCACCTACCCAGGAGTGCCAGCTTCAGCTGGATCCATTCCCTGCTCTCAGAGGATGCCTGGGGTTGGAGACTCTGCCTGTGCCCCCCTCAAGCCTCTGTCATCTGTTGTGGTGACCTGGGCAGAGCAAACTCAAGGACAAGCAGCCAAAGGAAAGATTGTCTTGGAAAAAGAGACTTTTTGCATTTTGGGCTGTACCAGTGTGAGGTGTGATGCCTTTTAATTAGCTGTGTGCTTAAAAGTAACAGAAATCCCAAGCTGAGCCATTCAGTGCAGGATGTGGTGCTTGCTATTTACTTGGGTTGTTTGTAGTGGCCCCTGAAGATGAAAATATGTCTGAGACAAAATTTAAACATTTGAAAATGTTTGTTTCCAAATTCTGTCTTCAGCTTTTATCCAGCTGTGATCCCAAGTTCATCTAAGAGGTTTTCTGGTTTATTTACCCCTCCTTAAATTTAGTAATAGAAATAAACAGGCTATAAAAGACCACAACAAAGGCAGACCCTTAGGAGGAAGGTCCCAGGACAGGAATGAAACATAAATATAAAATTAAACTGTCCATGTTTTGTCAAACTTTGTACTTCTGTGAGTACTCACTTCCACAGTCATTTGAGTTCTGAGAATACATATGAAAAAGCATGCAAATTTGCATTTAGATGTGCAGAAATTAAAAAGGAGCTTAACGGTTGAATTTAATTATAAGACTTAATCTCATCCCTGCTTTTTTCTTCCACACCACTCCAAGTAGGAGTTCCAAATAGGATTTGGCAGAGAAATACAGTTGGAAATTTGCATTTCACTTTTTCATTCCCAAAATTATGATGCTGATGAATTCAACACAAGTTTGTCCTAAGATTTTGGCGGTAAAAAAGGTGATATTTTTTACTTCATTCCTAATGTGACTTTCAAAGCACATCCATCATTCATTGTAATCCAATTTAATTTCAAATTAGAAGAATATATTGTAGTGTAATCAGTCTAAAGGATGCTTCCTTTAAAGATTTGCAAGCTCTGCCTTTCATTTTAGCTTAGATTCCAGCTTTTTGTCTCTCTGGCTCCTCCCATTTTCATGTTAACAAATTTGAGTTTTGAACTCTGCATGTATGTGGTTTTGCTGTTTCTCAGGTTGACTTTCTGAACAGCTCTGTGGTTTTATTTACTAATGTTTCATAGGATTGAGAATGAACTACTTACAGATCTGTAGTGCTGGTGCTCTTGGAGATCTCTGCATATTAGGAGAGAATTGATGAATCTGTTTATGATATTTAACCCTGAAAGTGATTGCATTTTTTCCCCTCACAGAGAGTCACAAGCGTCAAGTCTGTCTCTGGTGTGAGATTCAGGACTTGCCAGTATTCAATCCATACAAAGAGGCAATGTTACATCTCTGAGCAAATCTTAAGTAGCTGTGCAAGGACAGAGGAGGTGGAAAAAGTCAATGCACTCATGAATAATTTCTGAAGTAAGAATTAAAAGAGGATTATGAATCTCAGAAAGCTACAGGTGTTAGTTTTTGAAAAGAATGGGGCTGACCAAGGCACCAGAGTTACTGACCTCTCAGCTGGGCATGAAAACCTTGAAAAATGGTCTGTGCACACTCTTCTCCTTGGAAACCAGCCCAATGTATGTAAGCAGTACTCTTATATGTATGAGTATACATGCACTGCATAATAAGAGCAGTCATTTTGTTGTTAATTCCTCATACTGTTAATAGAATTTTATTTTAAAGCTAACAATTTTCAGAATATTAATCGAATTTCAGACACAGCTGGGGTTTTAGCCCCATATAGATTTGATGGCATGCATTTATAATTTTTAATGAGAATTGCCATTTTCAAACTACAATTGAAGAAGCTGCTGTAAACATGCAGAACATGCTTATACGTTTTTAGTGAGATCTTTATTCACTCAGAACAATGCTATCCACACTTAAGAGTAAAAAAGTAGGTGTACTGGGTGAAACCAAAGTTATTACTCTGTTGCTAATTCTGTGAATGAATGTAATCTTGGATGCCTGTTTTGTTTATTGCAAATGAAGGATCACAGTTCACTTAGGATTTTAGTATTCAATGTATCGACCAAGGTGCAGTAAATCATAAAATACCTTTCCTGTGCTGGAACACACCTGCACTGTGCACAGCTCCTGATAGACTGTTTAATGAGCTTCAAGGCAGTCCATTAAGGTCAAAGCAGTTGCTTTCAGTAGCATGTCAGCTGACAGTAATTCCCATAGGTTATGGTATTTTGATATATAGAACAAGCAGGACAGTCTCTTGAAAGCCTTGAAAAAGAATGTAGCTTATTCATGTANCATGTTCCATGAAAATAAATGGTAACACAGAAAACTAATTCTGTTAATTTAGCGAGGACTTGACCCTAATTGATTTTAGCCTGGAATTCTGATATCCAGTCTTCAAAACACAAGTCTGGGGAAACCAAGATTCCTTTTCTTCTTTTACTTATGTGAAGAGAGCAAGTGAAGACTTTTGGGGCAAATATCAGCATTATGGATATGTTGAGTTACCATCCCTGGAGGTGTTTAA
>WAAG01076198.1:0-10248 GCA_013390105.1 Tichodroma muraria | reverse complement strand
TCTCAGGAGCAGGTAATGCTCTCCTATTCCTATCACTCCCTTGCTTCCTAACACACAGTGAAGCTGATTTCTAACATCTTGTTTCTAGCATCTCATCTTCTAAAAGCAGTATCCATATTTCAAATCATGACACCTTCCCCAGCAGAGTTCTCACTAAAGGTAAATTGGTCAGATTTTCAATGTATTTCATAAAAATAGTCTTGCAAACAGTATGCACAGTTATACATACCTACATAGTTGCATCTATTGAATGCAGGAACACTAGCAGTACTGTTTATGTGTATTCACTAATTTGTCATCAAAATTTCAAGGGAATTTGTTTAATTTACTGTCCTTTTGAACTAAAGTAATACTTGTATGTTTAAATATTTGTCATCATTTAGTCATGATCATGACATACATCATCACAGAGAATGGACAGTACTCAGTTTAAAATATATAATGAAGGCCTACAGAATGCAAATCACAGACCAGGGAAATATATTTACATAATTCGTTCAAATCAAATTTAATCATAATTTATGCCATAAAATGGAAAACAATATTTATTCTTTTATAGATTCTTTTTTGTGTTTTGTGAAGAATTTTTCTTGATTATTCTTTTCTTCCAGAAGTGGGGACTTCCTCCTGTCAGTGATTATGCTTGCTTTGCACAGTAGAGGACAGCATGCATTTTTTTCCTTTTACTGCTGACTCTATCCACATTTTGCCTGATATGCTTTTCCATCTTCACCTTCACCTTCTGCACTGTGTGAACATGAAAGATAAAAAATAGATTAAATACAAGGCACCTGAAGAAATGGGGATGATCACACCAGTTTTCTTTCCTGTGTTCAAACTAATATTGTCACTTTCTCCAGTAAAAAAATCTCTCATATATATTTGGGGTTCACATCAAAATGTATGACTACCTTAATAAATGCACATCCAAATTTGTCTTAGTCTCTTATTACTGATGCTTATTAATTGAAAGTAAATGTAGCATTTGTCATGCATAAAGGCAGCAGAATCCGACCTCCAAAACCCCTAGAACATGCAAGTTTTGTGTATTAACCATGATTGTTATTTGAATAAGATACCTTAAAACTCTTCTAGAACAATTGTATTCTGCAATTGCAATTTTTATTGCATGTTGTGAAGAAAATGTTTATTTTGTATAATAGAATATATTCCTCCTCTGATTTTTATATATCATGATATCTGTTAGATATCATGTATTTTTTTTTGTCCTCGTATTTTAAAGTGCAAAGAGAATTACTTACTCTCCCAAACATACTTTCTTTCTCATCATAAAAGAAATAGGTGTACATCAATATATGTTTTGGCATTGATTTCTACCAGGGGTATTACTTATGTACTGCTGTAGCACAGACATTCTTATTGTGTCCATGTATGTATGTTTGTGTCTCTGAGATAGAGACCTTTTCTCTCTCTCTTCTCTCATTTGCTGGCAAACTGAACAGAAGGATCTATTTTTTGACAGGCTGCCACTCTCAAGAGGGCATAAAATCTGCATTTCCTTTCATCTCTCTGGATTAGTGGATTATCCTTCAGTCTGCTTGGTGACTGAGATACTTTATACCCTTCATCTCTGAGTTCTTAAAACTAACATAACAACAGCAGGTGCATTTCTAAGATTTGGCACGTGTTGGAGAGTGAGAGGTTTTATCACATGGCTGATTGGTATCTTAAAAGCTCAATTTTTTTTTTTTTTCACAGAGACCTCATTTTAGGAATGAACAGTATCATAATAAGAAAGTCACACTTTTTATTTTTGCTTCATTTTGTGATAAAAGCACATCAAACAACAAAGTTGGAAGCCTGCCTCTATTATTTGATCTAGTTTCAGAAGGGAGGAGAGATGGTAGACTACAGAAGAAAAGAAGAGAATTAATTAGAGCAGCAAAAACTGTGTAAAGAGGAGGGGTTGTATGATGGTCTCAAGTGTAATGCTGGAACAGAAAACAAAATTTAATTTAAGGGGAAAAAAAAAACAACAAAACCTTTAGAAGAAAGTTCTGTTCCAGTTAACTGTCACCCAGCTTTATTCTACTAACCAAATTCTAACAAGTCTAAAGCAAAGGAAAAGGACTTGCCATCATTCCCATTGCACAGACAAATACCAAAGCAAATGGAAAAAACAGATGGGGTATCCTGCCATTCCCTACTGCCAGCCATGGTCCTCTCTCACCCTGGCTCTCACCCTCACCTAGAGAACCTCAGTGAGCCTGGACCAGGTTTCCTGGGCCAAGTGTGTGGTAGCACACGCTACGTGCCGATGTTTCAGGGAGGTAAAACCAGCAAGTGACCAGAGATGAGAAGCAAAAAATAGCAACAACAGAAAATCAGAAATACCAAAAGAACAGAAAAATGAAAATTAGAAATGCCTACAGAATTGGATTTTAATATTGGATCTCAGAAAGGCTGAAATTTAAGGGTTCTCTGTAGTTTTAAGTATGATCTTTCCTTTTCTAGACCTTTCATTTTTAAATCAAACCCTTCTCCTATTTTTATACTCAGTTGCTAATCTATTTTATCAATAATTAAATTCTGCCATCTATCACAGAATGTATGGGTCTATTAATTTCTTATCTGTGTTTCTTAAATACCTTGTTATGGTAGTTTTTGGGTTTTTTTTGGTCCTGGTTTCAGCTGGGGTAGAGTTAATTTTTTCTCCTAGTAGCTGGTGCAGTGGTGTGGTTTGGATTTAGAATGAGAACACTGTTGGTAACACATTGATGTTTTAGCTGCTGCTGAGCAGGGGTTACACAAAGTCCAGGCCTTTTCTGTTCCTCACCCCACCACACCAGTAGGGAGGCTGGGAGTGCACAAGAAGCAGGGAGGGGATGGAGCTGAGACAGCTGACCCCAGCTGACCAAAGGGATATCCCAAACCATGTGGCACCACGCTGAATAATAAAAATGAGGGGAGCTGGCTGGGAGGATGGCAGCCTGCTGTTTGGGGACAGGCTGGGCATCACTCTGAGTAGTGAGCAAATGGCCATCATTAGTTTTGTATGTTTCTTATCATTATCATAATCATCATTTTTATTTTCTCTTCATTTTTATTTTCTCTTCAATTTTCTGTTCTTTCAAACTGACTTTATCTCAAACAATAGGTTTTACCTTTTTTTTCTCTCCCTCATCCACTGTGGGGGGAGTGAGAAAACAGCTGGGTGGTGGTTTGCTGCCTGCCAGGCTAAGCCATGACATTTTGTTTCCATCTAACCTCTAATGATTCCTAATCTTTTCAAACTGCTCTGTCACATATTTAATCTTTTATGTATGTGCTTCTCAACAAAGGTCTAAATTGTGCTCATGCCCTGCATTTGGAGTTCAGCTGAGATTTACATAACATCTAATGTATGTTCTGTCCCTGTCTGTAACCGTGACCATCATTCATTATTGGGCAGGCTGAAAGTCTCTGAGAACTTTCACAAATCTTATTATTTATTTCTGGTAGTGTCAGCAATGTTTGGAGAATTTTTGGATACACAAGACCAAACAGCCATTTCCCAAAGAAGATCATAGAGTCGCTAAAGAGAGCAAGCCCAGAGGAGAAAAACAACAAAGGGATGTTTGTACAAATCTCTTAGCTAACTCTACTGAGTGAGTAGCAAGATGTAGCAACCTGTGTACTCTAACTATGGACACAATAAAAAAGGGAATAAAATGCTGTCTTGAAATTATGCTCATTGCATTATCAAGTTTTGGGACTTTTTGTTACACTTTATTGTTTTATCCATTAAAACAATTAGATATTAATTTTTTGTTTTCCACTTTGTAAAAAAAATTATTACAAATACTTTGGAAATTATTCTAGATGTTTATGCTAAATGACACTTAATTACATGCTTAATTTTCAGAATGCCCTAGCATAACTGAAACATGAATAAAGGCTTTAGTAGCAATCAAGAATAAAGACAGTGTCTAAAGATGGTTGCTGCACAAGCCAAACTAAATTGAAGTGGTTGATGGGAAGTAAAACACTCATATTTTAGGTCTGGCAAGACAAGAAACAAAGACCATAAGTTTTAAAGCTGAAAATAGATTGCTATAGCATAGTCCTAACATATGGCTTAGATAACAGCTCAGACAAGGAAACAAAATACAAGACTCAGGCAGGTGAAATGAGGGAGAGCTTGCTTAAAGTGCGCTACTCTTTACATTGATATCTCAGTTTGATATCTGTAGTAAGACATTAGAAGCAATGAGAACTGAAAAAAAGAGCAATAAAGTCAAAGAGCTGAAATATTTCTTAAGAATGAGAATGAGGAAATAATAGAAAGTTGTCACAAGTACAGCTTGAGATAACAATTAAAATAGGGAAATAATTAGAAAATATGTTACCTTCCTTGAGACAGTCCAGAAGGATGGTCTATTGGAATGGCAGTAAAAAATATACTGAGGTCAAGCAGGCTAAGGAAAAGGAACAGTCACCCACTGCAGCTGTGGGATTTAACACTTGGCAAAGTGTCCTGTCACTCACAAGAAAATAGATTCAGTTTCTAGCTTCACACCTAAAAAGTTTATTTGCAAACTGATTATTTCAAATTTCAACTAAAACATTTAAAAATGCATTATTTTCCTTCTATGCATTTCCTTGACATTGTTGCAATATAATCAGAATTCTGTGCCAGGATCAGTAGTGGAACTTTGTGAACACTGCAGGGCTGTGACACACATAAGAATAAAAAGATCCATTTTAAAAATACAGAATATTCACTATTTTCCCTTTTTAACCATCAGCTTTATTTGGCCATTATTACCATAAATTTGCATTATATTATACAGATTCATAAATAATTCCAAATGAAAAATAACCAGAAGTTATTAAATTGGGAGGTAGGTGTTCCCATGAGAGAACTGCATGAAAGAAGAAAGAAGACTCATACTGTGAAAAAAAGACAGCTGTTAGGTTAACCAAAGTCTAGTTCCAGATACTGCCAACTGCTTTCATCCACCAGCAGGACCTCTAAGCTGTGCTCATGGCCTGACTGCAGTTACTGACTCACTCTTTTAATTTTCCTGGCTAAGAAGGCAGAGTAAACTAAGTCAACAAGAGGTGTGTGTATTATGTTTGTGTGGCCAGGTTTTGGTAACACTCAGTTACAGGCGTGGCTTCTGTGAGAAACTGCTGGAAGCTTCCCACTATGTCCAAAAGAGCTAATGCCAGACAGCTCCAAGATGGACCTGCTGCTGACCAAGGCTGAGCCCATCAGCAAGAGCGGTAGTGCCTGTGGGAGAATACAGTAAGGAAGGAAAAGGAAATCCTGTGCAATGGCAGACAGAGAGAGGAGTAGGACTATGTGAGAGGAAAATTCTGCAGGCACCAAGGCCAGTGAAGAACTAAGGGGGGAAAGTGTCCCAGGAGCAGAGATTCCCCTGCAGCCAGTGGTGAACACCACAGAGGCAGCTGGGCCCCTGCAGCCCTTGGGGTGAGCCCAAGCTGGATCAGGTGAATGCTTGTCTGTGCTGAAGTTCTTTCTGGAGCAGACTCCCGGCAGAACCTGAGACCCTGAGAAGAGTCCACACTGGAACTTTGCTACTAGGACTTGTGAGCCCATGAGGGACACACTGGAGCAGCCTGTTCCTGAAGGACTGTAGCCCATGGAAAGAATCCATGCTAGAGCAGTTCATGAAGAACAGCAGCCTATGGGAAAGATGCACATTGGAGAAGGGGTGGAGGAGTGTCTCCCATGGGAGGGATCACATACTGCAGCAGGAGAAGAGTGTGAGGAGGAAGGAGCAGCAGGGACGTGATGAACTAACTACAGGTCATTCCCTTCTCCCTGCATTGCTGCAGCAGAGGAGATAGATAATTTTGGACTGAAGTTGAGCCTTTGAAAAAGGGAGGGGTGGAGGAGGTAAGGGAGTGGTAGTAGGAAGGTGTTTTTGGGGGAAGGGTTTCAACTAAAACTTGGTGTTTATTTCTCTTTTTCCTACTCTGATTTGATTGTAAACAAATTAACTAATTTTCCCAGTCAAGTCTGTTTTGCCCATGACAGTGGCTGGTGAGTGATCTCTAACTGTCCTTAAAATGGAGCCTTGAGCTTTTCTCTCCTCTGTACAGATTTTCTCTCCTCTGTACAGATGAGGACAGGAGTGATAGAACAGCTTGGTGGGGCAACTGGCATTCATTCAGTATGAACTCAGTACAGTAAAAAGGTATCCTACTTTCTTTAATCTCCTGGAGATATCTCCTGGAATGTAAAGGGCCTCTGATAGAAACAGTTATTTACAAAGTCAGCTGGTGTATCTCAGTAAGGGCCTAACACGCAGGACATTATGTTCTCATAGTGCAGCATGACTCAAATTATAGAGGGACTTCAACATGATACTAGAATATCATAAAACAAGGTTTCCAAGTTTCAAGTATGTCCATAAGGTTAATATGTCCAATTCAGAGAAACTTATATGAGCAGCTAAAAGAACAGTATAATGTCTAAACTTTAGCTTCAGGAGTTTCAGACTTGTAGAATTTAAAACATTTTGATATTTTAGTTTAAAAAGAATGTTTAATTCCAAACTTCCTTCTGACATGTTTAATACTTTTTGTTTCCTCCAGATGAAACACTCTAATCAATTAAAAATCCCTTCTATTTCAGAATTGGGATTGAATTAAAAATTAAAGAATTTCAAACTAAATAACTTTATTTTAATATATAGGTTTGGTATATTAAAAATTAACAGACTCAAAACCTATTCTCATTCAGATTTTCCTAAATCTTTGTCCAAGTCAATGGTTTCAACATAACTATTCCCTACTCTATAAATATGATATAGATTCCCGTTTTCTTACTCTATGACCTTGTATATGTTCAGATTAGCTTTACCATATCTTTACCAAATGATGAATGGCAAAATTTATTACTAAACTGCCTCTGTTATTATTTATTGCTCTACCAGTGTTTGTATCACCCATATATTTATCTGTATTGATTTTATATTTTCTTCTAGAAAATTGATAACACCAATTGATATCTCCAATGGATAGCAAGAGAGTCTGTAAATTGTAACCATTCTGTAAGTACAGTAAACTATAAGCACTTGACTAACGAGTATTTAATATAATTAATATGGGTTTTGTGAATGTTCTTGTTATGGCATCTTAAAACAAGTATCTCCGTGTTCCATCTAGCTATATTGTAATATCTTAGCTACTATCCTAAGCCAAATGTAATATCATCAGAAAGACACCATTTGTTTGATAAGAGCTGTTTATTACAAAACTCTATTAATTGTCATTAATTATGCTACTATCTTTACTGATTTTATCCCATGTGATTCTCAACTGCTTCAGAAGATGAAAACCATATTAGCTTATCAGTACTTTGAGAGTTCACACTCAACCTTTTCTTAAATTTTGATGCAACAAAAAAAAAAAACCACAATTATTCTAATGAAAAAGTAAGTAGCAGAGAACTGGGAGGAATGCCCCTGGTCCATTCCAGCTGTCACAGTCACTCAAACTATGCAGTGCTTCTGTATGTGTATTGATTTCCAAATTAAAAGCAATCTGAGGTTTTTGCCCTCACTGTTATTGTTAGAAGTTTGTGCCAGTTTTTTTGCTTATCCACCTTAAATATAAAGGTAAATTTATGATTTACTGTCTATGGTCAAACTCCTTCCCAAATAATTTACCTCTCTCTTCTCCTAAGAAGTATTTGTTCAGTTCTAAATGCCACAGTTTTACGCCCTTCATCTTTTCTGTTGCTAGGCTCAGCAAGGTACCATATGATAGTCTAATCATTCTGCTGATCATAGTATTAGCTTTTCTCTACACCTGTCCTACTTTGAAATACATTTCTTGTGCATGACCAAACTATACTCAGTATTTAGCAATAACTGTATTATTTTGCATTTTTTCTATTTTAATTGGAAATATATGACACGAGCTGAAGCTTTTTTCTTCCTAAGACACACTGGATCACTGTCTCACAGACATTTTGTAATTGAGTAATACACCCATCTTTTTTTTCCTATGTCATTTCAAATGAATGAGGCCAGTCAGTAGCTCTGACTCCAGATCAGTAGTTCTCAGCCAAATCTATTCCAATGATCCAGTCCTATGATTTAAAAATGTTTAACTTATTTAATGGTTGCTGTTAATCATCTCTTTGAGCTACTAAGAGAAGAGAACATATTTCATTTTCTCTGGAAGATATGAATAAATTACTTCACTTCTTTCCAAAGACAGAGAGGTGTTCAACCAAATGTTTCAGATTCCTCTGTATCACAAGGATGATCATACTTTTCAAGATTTTATGCAGACTCCTCTCCAAATTTATGAGGGATCTAATCCTCCTGATGATAATACTCCATATATAGTATCAAGGAATTTTATTATCTTTTTATTTGGATGATTGGAAACACTGTGGAAAAAAAGAGTTGAAATTGAGGATCCAGAGAAATTCAGAGTTAAAGTTATAATTACCTAAAAATTTTGCTTTAGGCTCTTCTTCTGTGTATCAGAAAGATGTGAAATGTGAATCTTTACAGTGGTACTCCTAGGTGGACTTTTGGACTGGATGATCTTGAAGGTCTCTTCCACCCTTAAGGACTCTATGCTTCTAACTTTTAAGCCCTTTTCTTAAAAAAAAAATCCCTGTTTCAGGTATCTTGGTGTGTTTTGGGGATTTATTGGTTTTCTTATGTTTGGTTGGTTGGTTTTTTTCCTGAAATAAATGGAATGTATCTGCATCTATTAACCTTGCAAATATTTTAAAAAGCTTTTTTAAAAGACATCTGTGACTTCCACTACAGATCTTGTAAAACGTATGTGGTGGAAGTAACAGAGCTTTGGAAAAATAGAGACTACCTGGAAGTGAAAAATTCTTTCAATTCCAAAAAAGACAGGTTCAAATTTAATAATTAAAAAAATAGCAAAGAGATAAGACTTATATATTGTAGAAATACACAGAATACTTAATCTGTATTTATTGGATGGCAGAGCATAAAAATATGATACCACTGGCATGGCAGCTGGTCTCTCTTTAATTTGCCACTTAGGCACTTTTAATCATTTCACTTCCTCCCCTATCACACAAATTTATGAGCTGTGTGACTACTGGCTATTAGAGCTTGTTACTATGTTTTAAATTCTAACAAAAATGAGAGGCAGAACCAGACTAACTGAACTGTACCAGCCCACTGATGCTACTAAAAATGTTTAGGCATTCCTGGTGAAAAAACCTCAGGTTAGAATAATTAGAGATAAGAATAACATTGCTTACTGAAAGCTGCTAAAAGCCTTAACTGTAATTGCCTTCACCTTAGGAAGTAGTAGGCAGCATCCTTGAATATGATCTGGTAGGTGACAGGCACTCCCATGTTTTACAAGCGAACCTCTCCAGACCTTTTAGACCGTGGAGGAACTTTTCCACATGTCAAAGAGGAGCACTTCAACAACTCTGGTGATGGAGGGTCTCCAGACTAGGCAATAAAATGTTGTTTTATATTTAGTACTGATATTGGCCAGTGAAATAGTACTTCAAACGTGTCTGTTTACTATGGAAAAGATGTTTTACAGCTTTTCATGTCTGTGAATAAAGGACTGTAACATGGCATGTTGAGGTAAACTCATTTCTGGTTCACTGCTGAATCTCTTGTTTCTTTGAAAACAAATCACTAGAGAGTAAGCTCTACCTACTTTCATTTAAGGATTTTGGTGCTTTCTCTTACATATGTGACACTGAGTTAAGGCTCAGCTGAGCAAAGTATGGTGAGTCTTAGGTGAGACTCAGACCAAGAAAGGGGTGATCTCAGCTAGAACTAAGACAGTTGTTTGTTTTATCTTCTTCCTCTGAAGTGCTACCTTCCACTCCTTTGAAGTGTTTTGGAGATAGCCACTTCTTTCTTTGCATCATCCATTTTCCTTCCTTCACAGTGATTTTGGCCATGGGTGAGCTATGAGATCCCAAAACTGCTATCTGAGGCTTAAGTGCTGCCATGGCTGTGTATAGCCTAATAAAGGTAATAAGCTTTTAGTGTGATCACAGATGACATCTTTTCCCTGTCCAGGAGAGGATCACTGCAACATCTATTTCCTCTTTCAAGTTGGTTTTCCAAACCCATTATCAGATAAAACACTGATTCTTACCCATCCTAGGCTGCTAATGCAGAAGTCACCCTTATTTTCTCTGGTATAACTGTTTTCTACACACGTTTCATGATTTCTCCAACTCTTATGTGAAATGTGTGTATGTTCTCTTTCCACTCAGCCATGGATTGGTGTAGTAGTTTGGCC